>JAWPHD010017126.1:0-46226 GCA_037043455.1 Cyrtodaria siliqua | reverse complement strand
GTGTTATGATTTTTATGTGATTGTGCAGAATGTATAATTCCATATCAGTTACCGCGACCTTTACTTTTAACCTACTTGCAAAAAAAACCATAAGGGTTTATCCTCTTACTAATGGCAATATACATATAAAGATTTATAAGTTTTGGTTTGTATGTGATTGTTCAGAATGCATCATTCCATATAAGGTCACTGTGACCTTTACCTTAAACTACTGGCCCCAAAAACAACAGGATTTCATCGCTAATCAATGGCAATGTGCATGTGAAGTTATATGAGGTTAGGTCTCACCACTGCTTTTATTTCTAGTGGCCAAAGGCCAGGCGAGCTTATGGGATCACTTTTCGTCTGTCGGTCCGTCGGTCCGTCCATCTGTCTGTCTCTCCGTCTGTTAGCAATTTTATAAAATCAACATTTCCTCTGAAACCGCTTGAAGGATTTTGATGAAACTTCATCACAATGTGACTTGGGAGGTCCCCTGTCAGATTTTGTTTTCTTGGTCTCCAGTCCTCCAATATGGCTGCCATGGCTTAAACTAGGTCAAATTTAAGGAATTTTAAAATAACATCTCCTCCAAAACCACTTATTCCATTCTTGTGAAATATCATATACATGTTCCTTGGGTTGGCCTCTATCAAGTTTGTGTTTTTCGTTATCATCGAATAATCAAAATGGCCGCCACAGCGATCAAAAGTTTACATAGAGTTATAAAGGAAAAGTTTAAAAATGACATCTTCTCTGAAACCTCTTGAAGGATATTGATGAAACTTAATCACCATGATATTTGGGATAGTGCCTGTCAGATTTGTGTTTTTCGCGGCCGCTGGTCATCCAAGATGTTCGCCATGTCTAAAATTGGGTCAAATTTAAGGAAATTTCAAACAACATCTCCTCCGAAACCACTTATTGCATTCTTGTGAAATATCATAAACATGTTCCTTGAGTTAGCCTCTATCTAGTTTGTGTTTTTTCGTTATCGTCGAATAATCAAAATGGCCGCCATAGCGACCCAAAGTTTGCATAGAGTTATATAGGAAAACGTTAAAAATGACATTTTGTCTGAAACTGCTTGAAGTATTTTGATGAAACTTAATCACAATGATCTTTGGGTTAGTCCCCCTCAGATTTGCGTTTTAAGGGCCTCCAGTCATCCATGATGGCCACCATGGCTAAACTTAGGTCAAATTTAAGGACATTTATCAAATGACATATTACCACTTATTCCATTCTAGTTAAATATCATATGCATGTTCCTGTTGTTGGCCTCTATCAAGTTTGTGTATTTCGTTGTTTACAGAGATTCAAAATGGCCACCACGATAACCCAAAGTTTACATAGAGTTATATATAGGAAACATGTTTGTTGGGTTGGCCTCTATCATGTTTATGTTTTTGAATCACATCATACAAGTAGAGCGTTTACAGGCCCTCTTGGGCCCCTTGTATAAAATCGACATTTCCTCTGAAACCGCTTGAAGGATTTTGATGAAACTTAATCACAACGTGACTTGGGAGGGCCCCTCTCAGATTTGTTTTTTTCTTGGCCTCCAGTCATCCAAGATGGCCGCCATGGCTAAAACTAGGTCAAATTTGAGGAATTTTAAAATGACATCTCCGAAACCACTTCTTCCATTATTGTGAAATACCATAAACGTGTTCCTTGGGTTGGCCTCTATCAAGTTTGTGTTTCTCGTTATCGTCGAATAATGAAAATGACCGCCACAGCGACTAATATAATGAAAACTTGTAGCGACTACTCCTCTGAAACTACTTGACGGATTTTCATGAAACTTCTTAGGAATGTTGCTCTTGATGTCTTATTGATCCTAGCAAAATTTCAGGTCGGCCAGAAATTCAAGATGGCCACCACGGCTAAAAATAAATTTTCCAAAAACAAGTCTGTAGCGACTACTTCCTGAAATCAAAATCAATCAGTAGAGCTTCAAGGTCATTGACCTCTTTTTTATTTAAAAATTGGTATTTTTTTTTTCTTTATTTTTGTTGGTGTTAACGCCATTTTAGCAGGAAACATTGTTGTGCCTATTGTGTTTTTTCCGAATCGTTGATTTTTAGCTCTACTGATCAGAGATCAGCAGAGCTTATGCCGTGGTGCGGAGTCCGTCGTCCGTCCGTCCGTCTGTCCGTCTGTCCGTCTGTCCGTCTGTCCGTCTGTCTGTCCGTAAACTTTTATTTGTAGCGACTTCACAGCTGAAACTACTGGATGGATATTCATGAAACTTTACAGAAATGTTGCCCATAAAGTCTAGTTGATCCTAGCAAAAATTCATGTTGATGTGAAATCCAAGATGGCCGCCAAAGCTAAAAATAGAGTTTTAAAATACAAGTTTGTAGCGACTTCTTCTTGAAAACTATAAGTGATATTGATATGGGACTTTTTCTAAAATGATCAGCATGACATGATGTTGATCCTAGTCAAAAATCGTTTTGATTCAACGTTAAACATGGCTGCCAGCGGCCATCTTTGTTTACATAGAGTTATATAGTAAAAACTTGTAGCGACTTCACAGCTGAAACTACTGGATGGATATTCATGAAACTTTACAGAAATGTTGCCCATAAAGTCTAGTTGATCCTAGCAAAAATTCAAGTTGATGTGAAATCCAAGATGGCCGCCAAAGCTAAAAATAGAGTTTTAAAATACAAGTTTGTAGCGACTTCTTCTTGAAAACTATAAGTGATATTGATATGGGACTTTTTCTAAAATGATCAGCATGACATGATGTTGATCCTAGTCAAAAATCGTTTTGATTCAACGTTAAACATGGCTGCCAGCGGCCATCTTTGTTTACATAGAGTTATATAGTAAAAACTTGTAGCGACTTCACAGCTGAAACTACTGGATGGATATTCATGAAACTTTACAGAAATGTTGCCCATAAAGTCTAGTTGATCCTAGCAAAAATTCATGTTGATGTGAAATCCAAGATGGCCGCCAAAGCTAAAAATAGAGTTTTAAAATACAAGTTTGTAGCGACTTCTTCTTGAAAACTATAAGTGATATTGATATGGGACTTTTTCTAAAATGATCAGCATGACATGATGTTGATCCTAGTCAAACATCGTTTTGATTCAACGTTAAACATGGCTGCCAGCGGCCATCTTTGTTTACATAGAGTTATATAGTAAAAACTTGTAGCGACTACTTTTCTGAAACTACTTGGCGGATTGTCATGAAACTTTACAGGAATGTTGCTCTTGATGTCTGATTGATCCTAGAAAAATTTCAAGTCGGCCGGAAATTCAAGATGGCCGCCACAGCTAAAAATAGATTTTTAAAAAATAAGTTTGTAGCGACTACTTCTTGAAAACTATAAGTGATATTGATATGGGACTTTTTCTAAAATGATCAGCATTACATGATGTTGATCCTAGTCAAAAATCGTTTTGATTCAACGTTAAACATGCCTGCCAGCGGCCATCTTTGTTTACATAGAGTTATATAGTAAAAACTTGTAGCGACTACTCCTCTGAAACTACTTGACGGATGTTCATGAAACTTCACAGGAATGTTGCTCTTGATGTCTAGTTGATCCTAGAAAAATTTCAGGTCGGCCGGAAATTCAAGATGGCCGCCACAGCTAAAAATAGATTTAAAATAAATAAGTTTGTAGCGACTACTTCTTCAAAACAATAAGAGATATTGATATGGGACTTTTTCTAAAATGATCAGTATGACATGATGTTGGTCCTTGTCGAAAATCGTTTTGATTTGACCTTAAACATGGCTGCTTTGTTTACATAGAGTTATATAATGAAAACTTGTAGCGACTACTTCTTTGAAACTACCTGACGGATTTTCATGAAACTTCACAGGAATGTTGCTCTTAATGTCTTATTGATCTTAGCAAAATTTCAGGTCGGCCGGAAATTCAAGATGGCCGCAACGGTTAAAAATAGATTTTCAAAAAACAAGTCTGTAGCGACTACTTCCTGAAATCAAAATCAATCAGTAGAGCTTCAAGGTCATTGACCTCTTGTTGATGAAGTTATGGCCCTTTGACATTTTTCCTTTTAAATTTCTTGTCGGCGCTACTCCTCCTGTTTAAACGCCTTGTTGGATTTCGACGAAACTTGGCAGGAAGCATCGGTTAGATGTCTAGTTGTGCATATCTTGTTTTCGTCCAGTTCCCTGATTTGTGACGGGAGTTATGGCACTTTGACATTTTTACTTTAAATTTCTTGTCGGCTTTACTCCTCCTAAAGAGCTTCTTGGATTTCTACAAAATTTGGCAGGAAGCCTCAGTATGATGTCTAGTTGTTCAAAGCGTGGTATATCAATGAAATCTTGGACAAGTTCGAAAACCAGCTAGATATTGTTAGTAACAACAGGTTATAGGTTATGGTTGAAAAATGCTATATTGTATTTTCCTTTGTTAAATCTGTAGTTATTCATTTTTTATCTGATCTTTACCATATTTGTTTAGAATGTTAATATAAACCCCCTCACCCATTATTATGAAATTTCATTCATAGAAGAAGTGAGACAAATTAAAAAATACCCATGCCAGACTAGACACAGCAGACTTATTGCCCATGATTACCAGGCGAGCGATCTAAGGCCATCCTGTCCCTGTTGTTTTTGCAATGTTTTAAAAAAAGTACTGATGGGAATTTTATGTCGACAACCCTTGATATAAGAGCTGTTTTAGCCAGTGGAGCATCCACAGGCCATATTGGGCCTCTTGTTTTTAATAGAATGGCATTTTGTTTTTAAACAAATGCATTTAAATGTCATCTCAGCAAAAGCAAACGGCCGGCCGGCAAACTCCATTGTTTTTATTTACTAAAATGTTTACAAACTTTCATTTAAGCACCATTGACGTTTTCATTTTTAAGTCCAGCCCCCATTAGGCGAGACATGTGAATCCACGGATTTCTTGTGATGTTATTATGTGGAATGCATAATTCCATATAAGGTCACTGTGACCTTTACCTTTAAACCTAATTGTTCTTAAAACAATTAGGTTTCTCCTCTCACTAAGGGCAATGTGCCTATGGACATTTATCAGTTTATGTATTATGGTTTTGATATTATTGTACAGAATACATATATTTACATATAAGGTCACTGTGATCTTTACATTTAATGATATGTCCCCAGTAACATTTATAAGATTTCTCGTATCATTAAGGTCAAAGTATTTATGAAGTTTTATGAGTTTTGATCTCATGGTTTTGATGTTATTGTGTGGAATGCCTGTTTCCCTATCAGGTCACTGTGACCATTACCTTTAACCTACTTGCCCCAAACCAATAGGGTTTTTCCTCTTACTAAGGGCAATATACCTATAAAGATTTATAAGTTTAGGTCTTTCAGTTTTTATGTGATTGTGCAGAATGCATAATTCCATATAAGGTCAATGTGACCTTTACCTTAAACTACTTGCCCCAAAAACTACAGGATTTCATCTCTAATCAAGGGCAATGTGCATGTGAAGTTATATGAATGAGGTTAGGTCTCAGCACGGTTTTTATGTTACTGTGGGCTTTGTATATTTTTATATAAGATGACTGTGACCTTTACTTAAACCTACTTGCCATCCCCCCCCCCACCCCCCCCCCCCCCCCTCCAAAAAAAAAAAGGGTTTCTCCTGTCACCAAGGTCAAGGTACTTAAGTTTCATGAGTGTAGGTGTTATGATTTTTATGTGATTGTGCAGAATGTATAATTCCATATCAGTTACCGCGACCTTTACTTTTAACCTACTTGCAAAAAAAACCATAAGGGTTTATCCTCTAACTAATGGCAATATACATATAAAGATTTATAAGTTTTGGTTTGTATGTGATTGTTCAGAATGCATCATTCCATATAAGGTCACTGTGACCTTTACCTTAAACTACTGGCCCCAAAAACAACAGGATTTCATCGCTAATCAATGGCAATGTGCATGTGAAGTTATATGAGGTTAGGTCTCACCACTGCTTTTATTTCTAGTGGCCAAAGGCCAGGCGAGCTTATGGGATCACTTTTCGTCTGTCGGTCCGTCGGTCCGTCCATCTGTCTGTCTCTCCGTCTGTTAGCAATTTTATAAAATCAACATTTCCTCTGAAACCGCTTGAAGGATTTTGATGAAACTTCATCACAATGTGACTTGGGAGGTCCCCTGTCAGATTTTGTTTTCTTGGTCTCCAGTCCTCCAATATGGCTGCCATGGCTTAAACTAGGTCAAATTTAAGGAATTTTAAAATAACATCTCCTCCAAAACCACTTATTCCATTCTTGTGAAATATCATATACATGTTCCTTGGGTTGGCCTCTATCAAGTTTGTGTTTTTCGTTATCATCGAATAATCAAAATGGCCGCCACAGCGATCAAAAGTTTACATAGAGTTATAAAGGAAAAGTTTAAAAATGACATCTTCTCTGAAACCTCTTGAAGGATATTGATGAAACTTAATCACCATGATATTTGGGATAGTGCCTGTCAGATTTGTGTTTTTCGCGGCCGCTGGTCATCCAAGATGTTCGCCATGTCTAAAATTGGGTCAAATTTAAGGAAATTTCAAACAACATCTCCTCCGAAACCACTTATTGCATTCTTGTGAAATATCATAAACATGTTCCTTGAGTTAGCCTCTATCTAGTTTGTGTTTTTTCGTTATCGTCGAATAATCAAAATGGCCGCCATAGCGACCCAAAGTTTGCATAGAGTTATATAGGAAAACGTTAAAAATGACATTTTGTCTGAAACTGCTTGAAGTATTTTGATGAAACTTAATCACAATGATCTTTGGGTTAGTCCCCCTCAGATTTGCGTTTTAAGGGCCTCCAGTCATCCATGATGGCCACCATGGCTAAACTTAGGTCAAATTTAAGGACATTTATCAAATGACATATTACCACTTATTCCATTCTAGTTAAATATCATATGCATGTTCCTGTTGTTGGCCTCTATCAAGTTTGTGTATTTCCTTGTTTACAGAGATTCAAAATGGCCACCACGATAACCCAAAGTTTACATAGAGTTATATATAGGAAACATGTTTGTTGGGTTGGCCTCTATCATGTTTATGTTTTTGAATCACATCATACAAGTAGAGCGTTTACAGGCCCTCTTGGGCCCCTTGTATAAAATCGACATTTCCTCTGAAACCGCTTGAAGGATTTTGATGAAACTTAATCACAACGTGACTTGGGAGGGCCCCTCTCAGATTTGTTTTTTTCTTGGCCTCCAGTCATCCAAGATGGCCGCCATGGCTAAAACTAGGTCAAATTTGAGGAATTTTAAAATGACATCTCCGAAACCACTTCTTCCATTATTGTGAAATACCATAAACGTGTTCCTTGGGTTGGCCTCTATCAAGTTTGTGTTTCTCGTTATCGTCGAATAATGAAAATGACCGCCACAGCGACTCAAAGTTTAAATAGTGTTATATGGCCATATAAAATTAATTCCCAGTTTATCATCTCCGCCCAGTCCGAATATTTTATGCCGCCCCGACAATTTTTATTTTGTCCGAAAAAAAACAACAAAATTTAAAAAAAAATAATAATAATAATTTGACTGTGAAAGAGTCGTCTTTCCATGACGGAAAATGCGTTTATATTTAGCCCGAACCGGAAATACATTTTGTAACGAAATCGGACGTCGAGCAATAAGAAGTAAGTTATATTGAGAACTTCAACTTTTAAAACTCACATACATGGTAGTTTATATCATTATAAATACAAATGTATGCTATAGCAGTGACAATTGGTAATAAAGAGAGTGTTCAAAACATAATACTTATGGTTATTAATATTTTTGTGATGTTTGATGTCATCTCAGGAAAATAAAAAATAAAAAATAAAATTGCAACCCCCGCCCCAATTTTTTACAAAATTTGGATGATAAACTGGGAATTAATTTGATATGGCCTATAAGAAAAGGCGTAAAAATGACATCTTTGAAACCGCTTTTGATGAAAGTTCATTACAATGATCTTTAGGATAGTCCCCCTCAGATGGGTGTTTTTCGCGGCTGCCAGTCATCCAATATGGCCACCATGGCTAAAACTAGGTCATGCCATTCCTGTGAAATATCATAAACATGTTCCTTGGGTTGGCCTCTATCAAGTTTGTGTTTTTCATTATCGTCGAATAATCAAAATGGCCACCACAGCGACCCAAAATTTACATAGAGTTATATAGGAAAACATTTAAAAATGACATCTTCTCTGAAACAGCTTGAAGGATTTTGATGGAACTTAAATCACAATGCTCTTTGGGATAGTCCCTCTCAGATTTGTGTTTTTTGCAGAGCCAGTCATCCAAGATGGCCACCATAGCTAAAAATAGGTCAAATTTAAGGTATTTTCAAACAAAATCTCCGACGAAACCGCTTATTCCATTATTGTAAAATACCATAAACATGTTCCTTGGGTTGGCCTCTATCAAGTTTGTGTTTTTCGTTATTGTCAAATAATCAAAATGGCTGCCACAGTGCTCAAAATTTACATAGAGTTATATAGGAAAAGTCTTAAAGGACATCTTCTTTTAAGCCGCTTGAAAGATTTTAATGAAACTTCATTACAATGATCTTTAGGATAGTCACCCTCAGATTTTTGTTTTTCGCAGCCGCCAGTCATCCAAGATGGCCACCATGGCTAAAATTAGGTCAAATTTAAAGAAATTTCCAATAACATCTCCTCCAAAACCACTTATTCCATTCTTGTCATAAACATGTTCCTTGGGTTGGTTTCTATCAAGATTTATGAGTTTAGGTTTTATGGTTTTGATGTTATAATGCAGATACAAATATCCCATATAAGGTCATTGTGACCTTTACATTTAATTGACTGGCCCTGATAACAATAGTAAGGTTTCTCCTATCATCAAGGGCAATGTTCTTATGAAGTGCTATGAGTTTAGGTCTTACAGTTTTGATGTTATTGTGCAGAATGCATAATCCCATGTAAGGTCACTGTTGTCTTTAACTTTAACCTAGGCCAGTAGGTTAAATGCATAGGTCACAGTGACCTTATATGGAAATAGGCCGCACAATAACCTCAAAACCGTAAGACCTAAACTCATATAAATCAAGAACAATTAGGTTTCTCTTCTCATCAAGGGCAGTGTACTTGTGAAGTTTTATGAATGTGTCTACTCTCAACGGGGCAATGTATTTATGAAGTGTTATGAGTTTAGGTCTTACTGTTTTGATGCTACTGGGCAGAATGCCTATTTTCATATAAGGTCACGGTGACCGTTCCCTTTAAGCTACTTGTCCCAAACCAATAGGATTTATCCTCTTACTAAGGGCAATATACCTATAAATATGTATGAGGTTAGTCTTACGTTTTTTATGTGATTGTGCAGAATGTATAATTCCCTATAAGTTACTGTCACCTTTACCTTTAACCTAATTGCCCCCAAAACAATAGGGTTTATCCTGTCACAAATGGCAAAGTACTTGCATTTTATAAGTGTAGGTGTTATGGTTTTGAAGTTATTGTGCAGAATCCATAATTCCATATAAGGTCTCTGTGAACTTTTACTTTAACCTAGTTGCCACAAAACATGGTTTCTCCTATCACTAAGGGTTTTGTACGTAGGAAGCTTTATGAGTTGAGGTCATACGGTTTTGATGTTATTTTGTGGAATGCATAGAGTTATATAGGAAAATCTTCATTTGAGCCGCTTGAAGGATTTTGATGAAACTTCATTACAATGATCTTTAGGATAGTCCTCCATCTAAGGTTACAGTGACCTGCATCTTTAACCTACTTCTTCCCAAACAGTAGGGGTTCAGCTGTCACCAAGGGTGAAGTACTTAAGTTGTATGAGTGTAGGTGTTTTGGGTTTGAAGTTTTTGTGCAGAATGCATAATTCCGTATAATGTCTCTGTGACCTTTGCCTTTAACCTACTTGACCCATACATTATGGTTTCTCCTATCACTAAGGGCTATGTACCTGTCATGATTTATATTCTTATGTCATACGGTTTTGATGTTATTTTGCAGAATGCATTATTCCATAAAAGGTTCCTGTGACTGTTATCTTTAACCTAATTGTTTTTAAAACTAAGGGCAATGTGCCTATGAAGTTTTATGAGTGTAGGTATTATGGTTTTGAAGTTTTTGTGTGCAATGCATGGTTCCATTTATCACCTCTGTGGCATTTACCTTTAATCTACTTGACTAATTGACTAAGGGCAATCAATATACCTATAAAGATTTATGAGTTTAGGTTTTACGGTTTTGATGTTATTGTGCAGATACATATATTCCCAAATATAAGGTCACTGTGACCTTTACATTTAACTGACTGGCCCTGATAACAATGATAAGGTTTCTCCTATCATCAAGGGCAATGTATTCATGAAGTTTTATGAAGTATAAGTAACACCAGAGTTACCGCCCTTGTTTTTTCTGGGAAAATGCCATTTTTTACCTTGTGAATACTCTAACACCTTCATTTAGTATTTGCCAGTCATCCAAGATGGCCACCATGGCTAAAACTAGGTCAAATTTAAGGAAATTTCAAACGACAACTCCAAAACCACTTATTCCATTCTTGTGAAATATCATAGACGCCAAATCAAGTTTGTGTTTTTCGTTATCGTCGAATAATCAGTATGGCCACCACGGCGACCCAAAGTTTACTTAGAGTTTTATAGGAAAAGGTTGAAAATGACATTTTCTCTGAAACCGCTTGAATGATTTTAATGAAACTTAATCACCATGATATTTGAGATAGTCCCTCTCAGATTTGTGTTTTTCGCGGCCGCCATGTCTAAAACAAGGTCAAATTTAAGGAAATGTCAAACAACATGTCCTCCGAAAACACATTCCATTCTTGTGAAATATCATAAACATGTTCCTTGGGTTGACCTCTATCAAGTTTGTGTTTTTTGTTATCGTCGAATAATCAAAATGGCCACCACGTCAACCCAAAGTTTACATAGAGTTATATAGGAAAAGGCTAAAAATGACATCTTCTCTGAAACCGGTGGAAGGATTTTGATGAAACTTAATCACAATGATCTTTGGGATAGTCCTCCTCAGATTTATGTTTTTCGCGGCCGCCAGTGATCTAAAATGGCCACCATGGCTAAAATTAGGTCAAATTTAAAGAGATTTCAAACGACATCTCCTCCGAAACCACTTAATCCATTCCAGTGAAGTATCATAAACATGTTCCTTGGGTTTGCCTCTATTAAATTATTTTTTTGTTATCGTCGAATAATCAAAATGGCCGCCACGACGACCCAAAGTTTACATAGAGTTATATTGGAAAAGTCTAAAATTTACATCTTCTCTGAAACCTCTTTGAAGGATTTTGTTGAAACTATCACAATGATCTTTGGGATAGTGCGCCTCAGATTTGTGTTTTTCGCAGCCGCCAGTCGTCCAACATGGCCACCATGGCTAAAACTATGTCAAATTTAAGGAAATTTCAAACGACATCTCCTCCGAAACCACTTATTCCATTATTGTGAAATACCATAAATATGTTGCTTGAGTTGGCCTCTATCAAGTTTGTGTTTTTGATTATCTTCGAATAATCAAAATGGCCGCCACATTAACCCAAAGTTTACATAGAGTTATATAGGAAAAGGTTAAAAATGACATCATATCTGAAGGATTTTGTTGAAACTTTATCAATGGTATCTCAATGGTTGGCGTCTATTAAGTTTGTGTTTTTTATTTTCTTGCAATAATCAAAACAGCCACCATGGCGACCGAAAGTTTAGATAGGAAAAGGCTAAATATGACATCTTTACATAGTAGAGCGTCTACAGGCCCTCTTGGACATCTTGTTTCTGAAAAAGGCCATTTTTTGTCTTGTGAATGCTCAGCACCTTCATTTATTATTTGATCTTTACCAAACTTGCAAAGATTGTTAATATCAATAAAAGTTCGGATAATTTCCAAAAACAGCCAAATCTGATCAGTAAAACCGGAGTTATGGCCCTTGTTTTTTTATGGGATCACTTTTCATCTGTCTGTCTGTCTGTCCATCTGTTAGCAATTTTATAAAATCGACATCATCTCTGAAACTGCTTGAAGGATTTTGATAAAACTTCATCACAATGTTACTTGGGAGGGCCCCTCTCAGATTTTTGTTTTTCATGGCCACCAGTCAATCAAGTTTGTGTTTTTCGTTATCGTCGAATAATCAAAATGGCCGCCACGGCGACTCCAAGAAAGACAAAAATATCGGACAGGGAAAGCAGCATTCAAGGACGACAGTCAACCACAAAACACAAAAACTGACACGCAAACAGACAAACGAGAAGGCAAAAGTAATAATAAATGCAAACGACATCACAAACACAAAAGGGTTGACAATAGGGCTACCGCCTTGGAACGGTCAGTGGCAACAAAGGCCACTGGGGGTTTAAACCGGTCCCAGGGTGCACCAAACCTCACACTTACCCTACTGTCAACCCATTAAAATAGGACAGTGTAAATAAAGAAATCCCCGCCATGATCTAATCTCTAACCAAAAAGGCAACATCAATAGGCAATATTAGTAAAACACAAATATGCTAGTGTAAATATAATACAAAAAAAAACAATAGCCTAGAAAGCCACAGTGAAGGTACTCAATGACTTGGCAGAAGCCAGAGCAACAAGAGAATAAACCATTAAGGGCACGACAGGAAAGATCATAGACAAACATCAAACGCCACCGTCCCAATGGGCTTTAGGTAGGTGTCATCATAGGGTCCACAGCCTGTCCTGTCAACGTACAATTAAAGAGGAAAGCATAGTGGCGAACTGTAAAAGGGTCCACCACCAAGTATGCAGTACGTTGCAAAATGATAGGGTCATAACCTCTTTTGATAAACTTTTTAACAAGTTTAACAAAGATAGTATGAAAGTGATCATGACCAAGAATCTTACGAAGTTTATAAATCACATCACCATAGAAGTCAGGTTGTGATAGTCCTTGTCGCAGAAGAGTCCTTAAATTACTTTTATATTTGGAAAGACGATCAGGGTTACGATAATAAAAATTTGCAAAGGTTTTACGAAGTTTATGGTAACGGTAACCCTGATTGAGTAGCTTTTTAGTTATTCAAAGATTTCGAATATTAAAGTCCTCAACTCGAGTACAAGCTCTTGAAAAACGAATAAGTTGAGACAAATACACCCCATAAGAAGTTGCTCGGGGAACATCCCCATCCAAGTGGGGGTAATTAACAATGTCAAAATTAAAATCATCTCTCTTGTCAAAGATTTTGCTAATTATTTCACCGTTTTCAATCGAGATCTAAATCAAGAAAAAAAGCGTTATCAGATATATTAGCTTTATTAAGCTGAAGTTCTTTAGGATAAATATAATCAACCATAGTTGGAACGAAAGGGTTGTCAATGTTCAGTTTGTCATCAAGATACCGAGAGGTGTCATTAAAAGCTTCAATAACATCTGCCTGGATATCTGGTGAAGTTAACATAGAGTTATATAGCCAAAGGCTAAAAATGACATCTTCTTTGAAACCGCTTCAAGGATTTTGATGAAACTTCATTACAATGATCTTTAGGATAGTCCCCCTCAGATTTGTGTTGTTCGCGGCCGGCAGTCCTCCAAGATGGCCACTATGGCTAAAATTAGGTCAAATTTAAGGAAATTTCAAACAACATCTCCAAAACCACTTGTTCCATTGTTGTGAATATCATATACATGTTCCTTGGGTTGGCCTCTATCAAGTTTGTATTTTTCGTTATCTTCGAATAATCAGAATGGCCACCACGTCAACCCAAAGTTTACATACAGTTATATAGGAAAAGGCTAAAATTAACATCTTCTCTGAAGGATTTTGTTGAAACTTTATCACAATGATCTTTGGATAGTGCACCTCAGATTTGTGTTTTTCGCAGCCGCCAGTTGTCCAACATGGCCACCATGGCTAAAACTAAGTCAAATTTTAAGGAAATTTCAAACAACATCTCCAACGAAACCACTTAATCCATTCCAGTGAAATATCATGTACATGTTCCTTGGGTTGGCCTCTATCAAATTTGTGTTTTTAGTTATCATCGAAAAATCAAAATGGTTGCCATGGTGACCCAAAGTTTACATAGAGTTATATAGGAAAAGGTTAAATATGAAATCTTCTCTGAAAACTTTTGAAGGATTTTGTTGAAATTTTATCTCAATGGTTGGCTTCTATTAAGTTTGTGTTTTTTGTTTTCTTGCAATAATCAAAGTGGCCGCAATGGCGACCCAAAGTTTATATAGGAAAAGGCTAAATATGACATCTTTACACAGTAGAGCGTCTACAGGCCCTCTTGGACCTCTTGTTTCTGAAAAAGGCCATTTTCTGTCTTGTGAACGCTCAGCACTTTCATTTATTATTTGATCTTTACCAAAATTGCAATGATTGTTAATATCAATAAAAGCTCAGACAATTTCGAAAACCAGCCAAATCGGATCCGTAATACCGGAGTTATGGCCCTTGTTTTTTTATGGGAAACCACTTATTCCATTATTGTGAAATACCATAAACATGTTCCTTGGGTTGGCCTCTATCAAGTTTGTGTTTTTGGTTATCGTCGAATAATTAAAATGGCCGCCACGGCGACTCAAAGTTTACATAGAGTTATACAGGAAAAGGCTAAAAATGACATCTTCTTTGAAACTACTTCAAGGATTTTGATGAAACTTTATTACAATGATCTTTAGGATAGTCTCCGTTAGATTTTTGTTGTTCGTGGCCGCCAGTCATCCAAGATGGCCACTATGGCTAATATTAGGTCAAATTTAAGGAAATTTCAAACGACATCTCCGAAACCTCTTATTCCATTCTTGTGAAATGTCATAAACATGTTCCTTGAGTTGGCCTCTTGTCAAGTTTGTGTTTTCCGTTATCGTCAAATAATCAAAATGGCCTCCACAGCGACCCAAAGTTTACATAGAGAGTTATATAGGAAAACGTTAAAAATAACATCTTCTCTGACACCACTTGAAGGATTTTGATGAAACTTCATTACAAGGATCTTTAGGATAGTCCCCCTCAGAATTATGTTTTTTGCGGCCGCCAGTCATCCAAGATGGGTACCATGGCTAAATTTAGGTCTAATTTAAGGAAATTTCAAACAACATCTCCTCCGAAACCACTTATTCCATTAATGTGAAATACCATAAACATGTTTCTTGTTTTGGCCCCTATCAAGTTTTTTTTTCTCTTTATCGTCGAATAATCAAATGGCCACAATGGCGACCCAAAGTTTACATAAGATTTAGGTAGGAAAAGGTTAAAAATGACATATTCTCTGAAAGCTCTTAAACTAGATGAAACTTAATCACAATGATATTTGGGATAAGTCCCTTGAAATTTGTGTTTTCCGCGGCTGCCAGTCATCCAAGATGGCCGCTATGTCTAAAACTAGGTCAAATTTAAGGAATTTTCAAACAACATCTCCTCCGAAACCACTTATTCCTTTCTTGTGAAATATCATAAACATGTTCCATGGGTTGGCCTCCATCAAGTTGTGCTTATGGGATGCCGAGTTGTCCGTCGTCCATCCGTCGTTATCTTTTGTCTCGTTAAGACGATAGAGCCTTCATTTTTCATCTGATCTTTACCAAACTTTAAGATGTCGTCATTATCGATGAAAGCTCAGACAAGTTCGAAAACCAGCTCTACTGGCTGAAGGCTTATGAGATAGCGCGTTGTCCGTCGTCCTAACTTTTTCTCATTAAGACGATAGGGCCTTCATTTTTCATCCGATCTTTAACAAACTTTAACAGATTGGTAATATCAATCAAATCTCGGATATGTTCGAAAAAACCAGCCAGGTCGGACTAGTAACAGCGGAGTTACGGCCCTTGATTAGTTAAAAATGCTATATTTTGCCTCGTTAAAGATGAAATTTGTCCTAAATCAACAAATCCGTTGTATATATGTTTTTAATTATTAAATATCATTATAAATACGATGTTTACTATGCTATTGATGTATGTTTAGTGAAAATATGTTTTTAAAGATAAAAACCGAAAAGGCGAACAGGCATTGCTAAAAAATCGAAAAAAAATCTAAGGGAAAAAACTCTTGCGCGAATTATCGGAAATGACGTCATTGGGAACAAACTATTTTTTGTTTACATTGGGACTGAACGCAAAACAGTATACCTTGTGTGAAAATGTGAGAATTAAGCGATGTCAGAGGAAATGCCCGTGATAAAACGGTTACACCATGTGCAACCTTAAGGTTTGGAGCCAGAATACGTGTCTGAGGACGAAAATACATTGGATTCATCAACTGATGATGAAGTCGTACGCGGTGCAGGTGCAAATTGAGAGCTTGTAAAGACTATCGTGTCATGTCATTCGTTACGTTCAGTGGCTCATTACACTATTCACTAATCTAACAAAATAGCGTATTTATACACTTACAGCAACAACAAACAAAAAAACAACGTAAACATTATTTTCATCGAAATCTGACAGTAAGTCACCCGCAACACTGCAATATCTTGGTACATACACAATAACCGCGAAATGTAGTATATTCCGAATGAATGGACCTGGTCGTAGACATTGAACAAATATATTTATTAGATATTATCCATAATTGATAAAAAAATGAATAAAAACAATAATAAATGAAAGAGCGTATAATTTCGGCGCCATAATTGCTATAGTATTATATATTTGCCATAAGTCGCCATCAACACCAAACACTCTAGAAGCGGTGTTTGCAATATGACACGCTCTCTAGTCTCCACGTGCCCCCAAATATCAATACAGACTAATAAAATATTGCGGTGCACTATTGAAGTGCAGCCTAATTTGGGTACATACGTCGGTATATCACAAAAGCACGCACCATTTAGGGAAACCTAGTTTTATGATATATTTCCTGTTTATTGCAATTACTTGAGCGGTGTAATACCGCCGAGGGCAGACGCGTATTGCACAAGACGGATATATCACATGATATTTGTCGCGCACAAAGAGAGAAAAATACTATGATTTAAATAATATAGCCAAATGTATTATGAGAACGATATAGACAGTTAGTAAGTATACTTACTCATGTATACTTACTCCTGATATACAGATCGAAAACAGACCAAATATATCAAATTACCATAATATAAAGTATATTATTCTATTATACTTGTTTTACTTATTGCACGAGCTAAGAGGCGTTATTGTTGTTACTTTGCCATAAAATATTACTGCATTAATATAAAAGCTAGTAATATTATTAATTTTCTGCCTTGTAATTAATATCCATGAAACATTTTGTATTATTTTTTCAAATCAATAGCCCTATATATGTTGATAATATATATCTATAATACTATTGGCAGAAGAGGGTGTATAATTTAAAATTATTAAAATTAAAATTTGGAAACAAAGACACAGTGTTTATTTCACCGGATTCATTTAAATTTATATGCTGAACGTTCTTAGCAATCTTTTTAAAAAAGACGGCTACATAATATTAGCGACGTCAACTCTTCATTGATTCACGTAAAGACGCATGCTTCTAATTCAACAGCTAAACATTCACGGTGTATATAAAGATCTAAGACTATACACCTTTCTTCAATTTATCATACGTATACCCGATGAGGTGCTAAGATAATTGAACATAAATTTCAATCTTATTTCATGTATGAATTTCCTCAACGCGGGTCGAATAGGCGAATACAACTTGCTTGAATACGGCGGCGTTATGCACTTCTCATTTTTATAGTCGAATATCGTTGGTACCGCTGTTGATTTTAATCTGCATGGCCTTTTGTTCTCCAAATACAAAGATAATGAAACCAAAGGATGGACTTCCCACGAAGTCAACTCAAAATGTTTGCTACAAACTCGCGCGTCTTTCGTAGGTTCCCACTTTCTCGACGAGTCGGGCGATTTTCTTCGGTAACGTCTACCCACACTTCAAATCTTAATATATCATTATCTCGATTAGGGAAACGAAAAAAACTTAGGTTATTATCTTGTCCTTCTTTATGCAAACTTTTTCACCCAGCAACAACACACGGCATTTTTAACAAGTACCATAAAACGTAATCCTACATAGACAATACTATACAACTCAATGCGACACCGCGAATCGTTTGGTACCAATGACGTCACAGGATCACGTGTCACTTACCTGTCTTCAAAAAGGGCGAAACTCGAAGCGTGTGCGCTATGGGATAAAATTGGCTACTGTGAGAAAACGGGACAACCAATAAGTGTAAGATTTGAAAATATTGTATATTATATACGTATATTTCCGATTATATACTCAAAATACACGCTATATTTCACCTTTAAGACGATAGGGCCTTCATTTTTTATTCGATCTTTACCAAACTCTACCAGATTGTTAATGTCATTAAAAGCGCAAACAAGTTCGAAAACCAGCCAGATCGGACCAGTAACAGCGGAGTTACGGCTATTGATTTAGTTAAAAATGCTATATTTTGCCTCTTTAAGACGATATTCACTCGCTTCATTGATGTTATAAGAGACATATTAGCAAGTAGAGCGTCCACATGCCCTCTTGGGCGGGCCTGTTTGTTTCATTTTTATTTTTA
Source organism: Cyrtodaria siliqua (assembly GCA_037043455.1). Lineage (NCBI taxonomy): Eukaryota > Metazoa > Mollusca > Bivalvia > Adapedonta > Hiatellidae > Cyrtodaria > Cyrtodaria siliqua. Next base: position 27,730 of record JAWPHD010017126.1, on the reverse strand, counting down.
TTTTTAAATTTTTAATATAATTATTAATAGAGATAAAAGCTTAATATTTTCTATTTATTGTCAGCTTTTGCATCCTCTACCAAGTTTGTTCAAATGGTGAACCTGGAGTCAAATTTGTACCCCGGCGGTAGCCAGTACAGCAATACAGGTGCTATTGGGCCTCTTGTTATGTGATTGTGCAGAATTTATAATTCCATATTAGTTACTATGACCTTTACCCTTAACATACTGGCCCCAACAACAACAGATTTTTTCCTCTCATCAAGGGCAATGTACATGGGAATGTTTATGATTGTAAGTTACACTCTTTTGATGTTATTTTGCAGAATGTATATTATCATATAAGATGACTTTCACCGTTACCTTTAACATACTTGCCCCCAAAACAATAGGGTTTCACCTGTCACCAAGGGCAACGTACTTATGTTTTATGAGTGTAGGTGTTATGGTTCTGAAGTTTTTGTGCAGAATGCATAATTCCATATAAGGTCACTGTGACCTTTGCTTTAAACTGACTTGCCCCAAAACATTACAGTTTCTCCCATCATCACTAATGGCTATGTACCTATGAAAATGTATGAGTTTAGGTCATACAGTTTTGATGTTATTGTGTGGAATGCATAATTCCATATAAGGTCGCTGTGACCTTTACCTTTAACCTAATTGTTCTCAAAACAATAAAGTTTCTCCTCTCACTAAGGGCAATGTGCCTAGGAAGATTTATGAGTTTAGGTATTATGGTTTTGATATTATTGTACAGAATACATATATTTACATATAAGGTCACTGTGACCTTTACATTTAATGAAATGTCCCCAGTAACATTAATAAGGTTTCTAGTATCATCACGGGCAAAGTACTTATGAAGTTTTATGAGTTTTAATCTTATGGTTTTGATTTTATTGTGCGGAATGCCTGTGTCCGTATCAGGTCACTGTGACCTTTACCTTTAACCTACTAGCCCCAAACCAGTAGAGTTTATCCTCTTACTAAGGGCAATATAGCTATAAGTATTTATGAGGTTAGTTTGTATGTGATTGTGCAGAATTTATAATTCCATATTAGTTACTGTGACCTTTACCCATAATTTATAGTTTATGAGTGTAAGTAACACTGTTTTGATGTTATTCTGCAGAATGTATATTTTCATGTAAGATGACTTTCACCATTACCTTTAACTGACTTGCCCCAAAACATTACAGTTTCTCCCATCACTAATGGCTTTGTACCTATGCAAATGTATGAGTTTAGGTCATACAGTTTTGATGTTATTGTGTGGAATGCTTAATTCCATATAAGGTCACTGTGACCTTTACCTTTAACCTAATTGTTCTCGAAACAATAAGGTTTCTCCTCTCACTAAGTGCAATGTGCCTATGGACATTTATCAGTTTAGGTATTATGGTTTTGATATTATTGTACAGAATACATATATTTACATATAAGGTCACTGTGACCTTTACATTTAATAAAATGTCCCCAGTAACATTAATAAGATTTCTCGTATCATCAAGGTCAAAGTACTTATGAAGTTTTATGAGTTTTAATCTTATGGTTTTGATTTTATTGTGCGGAATGCCTGTGTCCGTATCAGGTCACTGTGACCTTTACCTTTAACCTACTAGCCCCAAACCAATATGATTTTTCCTATTACTTATGGCAATATACCTATAAAGATTTATTAGTTTAGGTTTTACTGTTTTTATGTTATTGTGCGGAATACATATATTCCCGTATAAGGTTCTTGTGACCTTAACATTTAACTGACTGGCCCAATAACAATAATAAGGGTTCTCCTATCATCAAGGGCAATGTTCTTATGAAGTTCTATGAGTTTGGGTCTTACCATTTTTATGTTATTGTGCAGAATTCATAATCCCATGTAAGGTCACTGTTGCCTTTACCTTTAACCTAGGCCAGTGGGTTAAATGCAAAGGTCACAGTGACCTTATATGGAAATAGGCATTCCACACAATAACTTTAAAACCATAAGACCTAAACTCATATAAATCAAGAACAATTAAGATTCTCCTCATCAAGGGCAATGTACTTATGAAGTTTTTTTGAAGGTTTCTCCTCTCATCAAGGGCAATGTATTTATGAAGTTTTATGAGTTTAGGTCTTACTGTGCGGAATGCCTATTTCCATATAAGGTCACTGTGACCTTTCCCTTCAACCTTCTTGTCCCAAACCAATAGGGTTTATCCTCTTACTAGGGGCAATATACCTATAAATATTGATGAGCTTAGGTCTTACGTTTTTTATGTGATTGTGCAGAAGGTATATTTCCATATAAGTTACCATGACCTTTGCCTTGAACCTACTTGGAAAAAAAGCAATAGGGTTTATCCTCTTACTAAGAGCAATATACCTATAAAGATTTATAAGTTTAGGTCTTTTGTTTTTATGTGATTGTGCAGAATACGTAATTCCATATAAGGTCACTGTGAGGTTTACTTTTAACTACTGGCTCCAAAAACAATAGGATTTCATCTCTAATCAAGGGCAATGTGCATGTGAAGTTATATATATGAGGTTATGTCTCACCATGGTTTTTTATGCCCCCGAAGGGTGGCATATGGTAGTCGCACTGTCTGTCCGTTCGTCTGTACACTCGTGTCCGCTTCATAACTCTGACAATAATGGATGGATTTTCAAATAACTTCGCACAATTTCTCACCACAAAAGGACGATGTGTCACGCACCAAATCCAGGTCCGTGGCTCCAAGGTCAAGGTCACACTTAGAGATCATAGGTCAAAATCCGTTCGTCTGTACACTCGTGTCCGCTTCATAACTCTGACAATAATGGATGGATTTTCAAATAACTTCGCACAATTGCTCACCACAAGATGACGTGTTGCGCACAAACTCCAGGTCCGTGGCTCCAAGGTTAAGGTCACACTTAGAGATTAAAGTTCAAATAACTTCGCATAATTGCTCACCACAACAAGACGTCGTGTCGCGAAAAAAAAAAGAATTCTAATTTTTAAAAAAAAAATTTTTTTTTTAATTTTTAATTTTTTTTTTTTTTTTTTTTAATTTTTTTTTTAAAAATTATTTTGAAATAAATCTGTAGGTTTCATATTGCTCCAAGGTCAAGGTCACACTTACAGGTCACTTCGGGGGGCATTTGTCACTTACTGTGACATTTCTTTTTTATGTTACACTTATGCTGGAAACCTTTATTCTTGTCACTGATGCTGGATCCTAACCTTTATTATGTTACACTTATGTTGGAAACTCCTTATTCTTGTCACAGACGTGGGTCCTTTATTGAAGTCACACTGATGATGGAAACTGCTATTCATGTCACTAATGCTGGAACCTTTATTTATGTTACACTCATGCTGGAAACCTGTATTCTTGTCACTGATGCTGGAACCTTTATTGAAGTCACACTGATGTAGCAAATTGTTATTCATGTCACACTAATGCTGGAACCTTTATTATGTTACACCTATGCTGGAAACCTTTATTTTTGTCACGGATGCTGGAACCTTTATTGATGTCACACTGATGCTGGAAACCTTTATTCTTGTTACTGATGTTGGAACCTTTATTGAAGACTGATGATGGAAACTGCTATTCATGTTACTAATGCTGGAACCTTTATTATGTTACACTTATGTTGGAAACTCCTTATTCTTGTCACGGATGCTGGGACCTTTATTGAAGTCACACTGATGATGGAAACCACTATTCATGTCACTAATGCTGCAACCTTTATTATGTTACACTTATGCTGGAACCTTTATTATGTTACACTTATGTTGGAAACTCCTTATTCTTGTCACGGATGCTGGGACCTTTATTGAAGTCACACTGATGATGGAAACCACTATTCATGTCACTAATGCTGGAACCTTTATTTGTTACACTTATGCTGGAAACCTTTATTCTTGTCACTGATGCTGGAACCTTTATTGAAGTCACACTGATAATGGAAACTGCTATTCATGTCATTAATGCTGGAACATTTATTATGTTACACTTATGCTGGAAACCTTTATTTTTGTCACGGATGCTGGAACCTTTATTGATGTCACACTGATGCCGGAAACCTTTATTCTTGTTACTGATGTTGGAACCTTTATTGAAGTCACACTGATGATGGAAACTGCTATTCATGTTACTAATGCTGGAACCTTTATTATGTAACACTTATGTTGGAAACTCCTTATTCTTGTCACGGACACTGGGACCTTTATTGAAGTCACACTGATGATGGAAACCACTATTCAAGTCACTAATGCTGGAACCTTTATTTATGTTACACTGATGATGGAAACTGCTATTCATGTCACTGATGCTGGAACCTTTATTGATGTCACACTGATGATGGAAACCTTTATTCTTGTCACTGATGCTGGAACCTTTATTGATGTCACACTGATGTAGCAAATTGTTATTCATGTCACGCTAATGCTGGAACCTTTATTGATGTCACACTGATGATGGAAACCTTTATTCTTGTCACTAATGCTGGAACCTTTATTGAAGTCACACTGATGATGGAAACCACTATTCATGTCACTAATGCTGGAACCTTTATTATGTTACACTTATGCTGGAAACCTTTATTGAAGTCACACTGATGATGGAAACCACTATTCATGTCACTAATGCTGGAACCTTTATTATGTTACACTGATGCTGGAACCTTTATTGAAGTCACACTGATGATGGAAACCACTATTCAAGTCACTAATGCTGGAACCTTTATTTATGTTACACTGATGATGGAAACTGCTATTCATGTCACTGATGCTGGAACCTTTATTTATGTTACACTGATGATGGAAACTGCTATTCATGTCACTGATGCTGGAACCTTTATTGATGTCACACTGATGATGGAAACCTTTATTCTTGTCACTGATGCTGGAACCTTTATTGATGTCACACTGATGTAGCAAATTGTTATTCATGTCACGCTAATGCTGGAACCTTTATTGATGTCACACTGATGATGGAAACCTTTATTCTTGTCACTTATGCTGGAAACCTTTATTGAAGTCACACTGATGATGGAAACCACTATTCATGTCACTAATGCTGGAACCTTTATTATGTTACACTAATGCTGGAACCTTTATTGAAGTCACACTGATGATGGAAACCACTATTCATGTCACTAATGCTGGAACCTTTATTGATGTCACACTGATGCCGGAAACCTTTATTCTTGTTACTGATGTTGGAACCTTTATTGAAGTCACACTGATGATGGAAACTGCTATAAATGTTACTAATGCTGGAACCTTTATTATGTAACACTTATGTTGGAAACTCCTTATTCTTGTCACGGACGCTGGGACCTTTATTGAAGTCACACTGATGATGGAAACCACTATTCAAGTCACTAATGCTGGAACCTTTATTTATGTTACACTGATGATGGAAACTGCTATTCATGTCACTGATGCTGGAACCTTTATTGATGTCACACTGATGATGGAAACCTTTATTCTTGTCACTGATGCTGGAACCTTTATTGATGTCACACTGATGTAGCAAATTGTTATTCATGTCACGCTAATGCTGGAACCTTTATTGATGTCACACTGATGATGGAAACCTTTATTCTTGTCACTAATGCTGGAAACTTTATTGAAGTCACACTGATGATGGAAACCACTATTCATGTCACTAATGCTGGAACCTTTATTTATGTTACACTGATGATGGAAACTGCTATTCATGTCACTAATGCTGGAACCTTTATTTATGTTACACTGATGATGGAAACCACTATTCATGTCACTAATGCTGGAACCTTTATTGAAGTCACACTGATGATGGAAACCACTATTCAAGTCACTGATGCTGGAACCTTTATTTATGTTACACTGATGATGGAAACCACTATTCATGTCACTAATGCTGGAACCTTTATTTATGTTACACTTATGCTGGAAACTGCTATTCATGTCACTAATGCTGGAACCTTTATTGAAGTCACACTGATTATGGAAACCACTATTCATGTCACTAATGCTGGAACCTTTATTTATGTTACACTGATGATGGAAACTGCTATTCATATCACTAATGCTGGAACCTTTATTTATGTTACACTGATGATGGAAACTGCTATTCATGTCACTGATGCTGGAACCTTTATTGATGTCACACTGATGATGGAAACCTTTATTCTTGTCACTGTTGCTGGAACCTTTATTGATGTCACACTGATGTAGCAAATTGTTATTCATGTCACACTAATGCTGGAACCTTTATTATGTTACACTTATGCTGGAAACCTTTATTCTTGTCACTAATGCTGGAACCTTTATTGAAGTCACACTGATGATGGAAACCACTATTCATGTCACTAATGCTGGAACCTTTATTGAAGTCACACTGATGATGGAAACCACTATTCATGTCACTAATGCTGGAACCTTTATTTATGTTACACTGATGATGGAAACTGCTATTCATGTCACTAATGCTGGAACCTTTATTTATGTTACACTCATGCTGGAAACCTGCATTCTTGTCACTGATGCTGGAACCTTTATTGATGTCACACTGATGATGGAAACCTTTATTCTTGTCACTGATGCTGGAACCTTTATTGATGTTAGCAAATTGTTATTCATGTCACGCTAATGCTGGAACCTTTATTGATGTCACACTGATGATGGAAACCTTTATTCTTGTCACTAATGCTGGAACCTTTATTGAAGTCACACTGATGATGGAAACCACTATTCATGTCACTAATGCTGGAACCTTTATTGAAGTCACACTGATGATGGAAACCACTATTCATGTCACTAATGCTGGAACCTTTATTTATGTTACACTGATGATGGAAACTGCTATTCATGTCACTAATGCTGGAACCTTTATTTATGTTACACTGATGATGGAAACCACTATTCAAGTCACTGATGCTGGAAACTTTATTGAAGTCACACTGATGATGGAAACCACTATTCATGTCACTAATGCTGGAACCTTTATTTATGTTACACTGATGATGGAAACCACTATTCATGTCACTAATGCTGGAACCTTTATTTATGTTACACTTATGCTGGAAACTGCTATTCATGTCACTAATGCTGGAACCTTTATTGAAGTCACACTGATTATGGAAACCACTATTCATGTCACTAATGCTGGAACCTTTATTTATGTTACACTGATGATGGAAACTGCTATTCATATCACTAATGCTGGAACCTTTATTTATGTTACACTGATGATGGAAACTGCTATTCATGTCACTGATGCTGGAACCTTTATTGATGTCACACTGATGATGGAAACCTTTATTCTTGTCACTGATGCTGGAACCTTTATTGATGTCACACTGATGTAGCAAATTGTTATTCATGTCACACTAATGCTGGAACCTTTATTATGTTACACTTATGCTGGAAACCTTTATTCTTGTCACTAATGCTGGAACCTTTATTGAAGTCACACTGATGATGGAAACCACTATTCATGTCACTAATGCTGGAACCTTTATTGAAGTCACACTGATGATGGAAACCACTATTCATGTCACTAATGCTGGAACCTTTATTTATGTTACACTGATGATGGAAACTGCTATTCATGTCACTAATGCTGGAACCTTTATTTATGTTACACTCATGCTGGAAACCTGTATTCTTGTCACTGATGCTGGAACCTTTATTGATGTCACACTGATGTAGCAAATTGTTATTCATGTCACACTAATGCTGGAACCTTTATTATGTTACACTTATGTTGGAAACTCCTTATTCTTGTCACGGATGCTGGGACCTTTATTGAAGTCACACTGATGATGGAAACCACTATTCATGTCACTAATGCTGGAACCTTTATTATGTTACACTTATGTTGGAAACTCCTTATTCTTGTCACTGATGCTGGGACCTTTATTGAAGTCACACTGATGATTGGAAACCACTATTCATGTCACTAATGCTGGAACCTTTATTTATGTTACACTTATGCTGGAAACCTTTATTCTTGTCACTGATGCTGGAACCTTTATTGAAGTCACACTGATGATGGAAACTGCTATTCATGTCACTTATGCTGGAACCTTTATTTATGTTACACTTATGCTGGAAACCTTTATTCTTGTCACTGATGCTGTAACCTTTATTGATGTTGCACTGATGTAGCAAATCGTTATTCATGTCACACTAATGCTGGAACCTTTATTATGTTACACTTATGTTCGAAACTCCTTATTCTTGTCACTGATGCTGGAACCTTTATTAAAGTCACACTGATGATGGAAACTGCTATTCATGTCACTAATGCTGGAACCTTTATTATGTTACACTTCTGTTGGAAACTCCTTATTCTTGTCACTGATGCTGGAACCTTTATTGAAGTCACACTGATGATGGAAACTGCTATTCAAGTCACTAATGTTGGAACCTTTATTATGTTACACTTATGTTGGAAACTCCTTATTCTTGTCACTGATGCTGGAACCTTTATTGAAGTCACACTGATGATGGAAACTGCTATTCAAGTCACTAATGCTGGAACCTTTATTATGTTACACTTATGTTGGAAACTCCTTATTCTTGTCACTGATGCTGGAACCTTTATTGAAGTCACACTAATGCTGGAACCTTTATTATGTTACACTTATGCTGGAAACCTTTATTTTTGTTACGGATGCTGGAACCTTTATTGATGTCACACTGATGATGGAAACTGCTATTCATGTCACTAATGCTGGAACCTTTATTGATGTCACACTGATGCCGGAAACCTTTATTCTTGTTACTGATGTTGGAACCTTTATTGATGTCACACTGATGCCGGAAACCTTTATTCTTGTTACTGATGTTGGAACCTTTATTGAAGTCACACTGATGATTGGAAACCACTATTCATGTCACTAATGCTGGAACCTTTATTATGTTACACTTATGTTGGAAACTCCTTATTCTTGTCACTGATGCTGGAACCTTTATTGAAGTCACACTGATGATTGGAAACCACTATTCATGTCACTAATGCTGGAACCTTTATTATGTTACACTTATGTTGGAAACTCCTTATTCTTGTCACTGATGCTGGAACCTTTATTGAAGTCACACTGATGATTGGAAACCACTATTCATGTCACTAATGCTGGAACCTTTATTTATGTTACACTTATGCTGGAAACCTTTATTCTTGTCACTGATGCTGGAACCTTTATTGAAGTCACACTGATGATGGAAACCACTATTCATGTCACTAATGCTGGAACCTTTATTATGTTACACTTATGTTGGAAACTACTTATTCTTGTCACTGATGCTGGAACCTTTATTGAAGTCACACTGATGATGGAAACCACTATTCTTGTCACTGATGCTGGAACCTTTATTGATGTTGCACTGATGTAGCAAATTGTTATTCATGTCACACTAATGCTGGAACCTTTATTATGTTACACTTATGCTGGAAACCTTTATTTTTGTCACGGATGCTGGAACCTTTATTGATGTCACACTGATGCCGGAAACCTTTATTCTTGTTACTGATGTTGGAACCTTTATTGAAGTCACACTGATGATGGAAACTGCTATTCATGTTACTAATGCTGGAACCTTTATTATGTAACACTTATGTTGGAAACTCCTTATTCTTGTCACGGACGCTGGGACCTTTATTGAAGTCACACTGATGATGGAAACCACTATTCAAGTCACTAATGCTGGAACCTTTATTTATGTTACACTGATGATGGAAACTGCTATTCATGTCACTTATGCTGGAACCTTTATTGATGTCACACTGATGATGGAAACCTTTATTCTTGTCACTGATGCTGGAACCTTTATTGATGTCACACTGATGTAGCAAATTGTTATTCATGTCACGCTAATGCTGGAACCTTTATTGATGTCACACTGATGATGGAAACCTTTATTCTTGTCACTAATGCTGGAACCTTTATTGAAGTCACACTGATGATGGAAACCACTATTCATGTCACACTAATGCTGGAACCTTTATTGAAGTCACACTGATGATGGAAACTGCTATTCAAGTCACTAATGCTGGAACCTTTATTTATGTTACACTGATGATGGAAACTGCTATTCATGTCACTAATGCTGGAACCTTTATTTATGTTACACTGATGATGGAAACTGCTATTCATGTCACTAATGCTGGAACCTTTATTTATGTTACACTGATGATGGAAACCACTATTCATGTCACTAATGCTGGAACCTTTATTGAAGTCACACTGATGATGGAAACCACTATTCAAGTCACTAATGCTGGAACCTTTATTTATGTTACACTGATGATGGAAACTGCTATTCATGTCACTAATGCTGGAACCTTTATTTATGTTACACTGATGATGGAAACTGCTATTCATGTCACTAATGCTGGAACCTTTATTTATGTTACACTGATGATGGAAACCACTATTCATGTCACTAATGCTGGAACCTTTATTGAAGTCACACTGATGATGGAAACCACTATTCAAGTCACTGATGCTGGAAACTTTATTTATGTTACACTGATGATGGAATCCACTATTCATGTCACTAATGCTGGAACCTTTATTGATGTTACACTTATGCTGGAAACTGCTATTCATGTCACTAATGCTGGAACCTTTATTAAAGTCACACTGATGATGGAAACCACTATTCATGTCACTAATGCTGGAACCTTTATTTATGTTACACTTATGCTGGAAACTGCTATTCATGTCACTAATGCTGGAACCTTTATTGAAGTCACACTGATGATGGAAACCACTATTCATGTCACTAATGCTGGAACCTTTATTATGTTACACTTATGTTGGAAACTCCTTATTCTTGTCACTGATGCTGGAACCTTTATTGAAGTCACACTGATGATGGAAACCACTATTCATGTCACTAATGCTGGAACCTTTATTATGTTACACTTATGTTGGAAACTACTTATTCTTGTCACTGATGCTGGAACCTTTATTGAAGTCACACTGATGATGGAAACCACTATTCTTGTCACTGATGCTGGAACCTTTATTGATGTTGCACTGATGTAGCAAATTGTTATTCATGTCACACTAATGCTGGAACCTTTATTATGTTACACTTATGCTGGAAACCTTTATTTTTGTCACGGATGCTGGAACCTTTATTGATGTCACACTGATGCCGGAAACCTTTATTCTTGTTACTGATGTTGGAACCTTTATTGAAGTCACACTGATGATGGAAACTGCTATTCATGTTACTAATGCTGGAACCTTTATTATGTAACACTTATGTTGGAAACTCCTTATTCTTGTCACGGACGCTGGGACCTTTATTGAAGTCACACTGATGATGGAAACCACTATTCAAGTCACTAATGCTGGAACCTTTATTTATGTTACACTGATGATGGAAACCACTATTCATGTCACTAATGCTGGAACCTTTATTTATGTTACACTGATGATGGAATCCACTATTCATGTCACTAATGCTGGAACCTTTATTTATGTTACACTTATGCTGGAAACTGCTTTTCATGTCACTAATGCTGGAACCTTTATTGAAGTCACACTGATGATGGAAACCACTATTCATGTCACTAATGCTGGAACCTTTATTTATGTTACACTGATGATGGAAACTGCTATTCATGTCACTAATGCTGGAACCTTTATTTATGTTACACTGATGATGGAAACTGCTATTCATGTCACTGATGCTGGAACCTTTATTGATGTCACACTGATGATGGAAACCTTTATTCTTGTCACTGATGCTGGAACCTTTATTGATGTCACACTGATGTAGCAAATTGTTATTCATGTCACACTAATGCTGGAACCTTTATTATGTTACACTTATGCTGGAAACCTTTATTCTTGTCACTAATGCTGGAACCTTTATTGAAGTCACACTGATGATGGAAACCACTATTCATGTCACTAATGCTGGAACCTTTATTTATGTTACACTGATGATGGAAACTGCTATTCATGTCACTAATGCTGGAACCTTTATTTATGTTACACTCATGCTGGAAACCTGTATTCTTGTCACTGATGCTGGAACCTTTATTGATGTCACACTGATGTAGCAAATTGTTATTCATGTCACACTAATGCTGGAACCTTTATTATGTTACACTTATGTTGGAAACTCCTTATTCTTGTCACGGATGCTGGGACCTTTATTGAAGTCACACTGATGATGGAAACCACTATTCATGTCACTAATGCTGGAACCTTTATTATGTTACACTTATGTTGGAAACTCCTTATTCTTGTCACTGATGCTGGGACCTTTATTGAAGTCACACTGATGATTGGAAACCACTATTCATGTCACTAATGCTGGAACCTTTATTTATGTTACACTTATGCTGGAAACCTTTATTCTTGTCACTGATGCTGGAACCTTTATTGAAGTCACACTGATGATGGAAACTGCTATTCATGTCACTTATGCTGGAACCTTTATTTATGTTACACTTATGCTGGAAACCTTTATTCTTGTCACTGATGCTGTAACCTTTATTGATGTTGCACTGATGTAGCAAATCGTTATTCATGTCACACTAATGCTGGAACCTTTATTATGTTACACTTATGTTCGAAACTCCTTATTCTTGTCACTGATGCTGGAACCTTTATTAAAGTCACACTGATGATGGAAACTGCTATTCATGTCACTAATGCTGGAACCTTTATTATGTTACACTTATGTTGGAAACTCCTTATTCTTGTCACTGATGCTGGAACCTTTATTGAAGTCACACTGATGATGGAAACTGCTATTCAAGTCACTAATGCTGGAACCTTTATTATGTTACACTTATGTTGGAAACTCCTTATTCTTGTCACTGATGCTGGAACCTTTATTGAAGTCACACTGATGATGGAAACTGCTATTCAAGTCACTAATGCTGGAACCTTTATTATGTTACACTTATGTTGGAAACTCCTTATTCTTGTCACTGATGCTGGAACCTTTATTGAAGTCACACTTATGCTGGAACCTTTATTATGTTACACTTATGCTGGAAACCTTTATTTTTGTCACGGATGCTGGAACCTTTATTGATGTCACACTGATGATGGAAACTGCTATTCATGTCACTAATGCTGGAACCTTTATTGATGTCACACTGATGCCGGAAACCTTTATTCTTGTTACTGATGTTGGAACCTTTATTGATGTCACACTGATGCCGGAAACCTTTATTCTTGTTACTGATGTTGGAACCTTTATTGAAGTCACACTGATGATTGGAAACCACTATTCATGTCACTAATGCTGGAACCTTTATTATGTTACACTTATGTTGGAAACTCCTTATTCTTGTCACTGATGCTGGAACCTTTATTGAAGTCACACTGATGATTGGAAACCACTATTCATGTCACTAATGCTGGAACCTTTATTATGTTACACTTATGTTGGAAACTCCTTATTCTTGTCACTGATGCTGGAACCTTTATTGAAGTCACACTGATGATTGGAAACCACTATTCATGTCACTAATGCTGGAACCTTTATTTATGTTACACTTATGCTGGAAACCTTTATTCTTGTCACTGATGCTGGAACCTTTATTGAAGTCACACTGATGATGGAAACCACTATTCATGTCACTAATGCTGGAACCTTTATTATGTTACACTTATGTTGGAAACTACTTATTCTTGTCACTGATGCTGGAACCTTTATTGAAGTCACACTGATGATGGAAACCACTATTCTTGTCACTGATGCTGGAACCTTTATTGATGTTGCACTGATGTAGCAAATTGTTATTCATGTCACACTAATGCTGGAACCTTTATTATGTTACACTTATGCTGGAAACCTTTATTTTTGTCACGGATGCTGGAACCTTTATTGATGTCACACTGATGCCGGAAACCTTTATTCTTGTTACTGATGTTGGAACCTTTATTGAAGTCACACTGATGATGGAAACTGCTATTCATGTTACTAATGCTGGAACCTTTATTATGTAACACTTATGTTGGAAACTCCTTATTCTTGTCACGGACGCTGGGACCTTTATTGAAGTCACACTGATGATGGAAACCACTATTCAAGTCACTAATGCTGGAACCTTTATTTATGTTACACTGATGATGGAAACTGCTATTCATGTCACTTATGCTGGAACCTTTATTGATGTCACACTGATGATGGAAACCTTTATTCTTGTCACTGATGCTGGAACCTTTATTGATGTCACACTGATGTAGCAAATTGTTATTCATGTCACGCTAATGCTGGAACCTTTATTGATGTCACACTGATGATGGAAACCTTTATTCTTGTCACTAATGCTGGAACCTTTATTGAAGTCACACTGATGATGGAAACCACTTTTCATGTCACTAATGCTGGAACCTTTATTGAAGTCACACTGATGATGGAAACTGCTATTCAAGTCACTAATGCTGGAACCTTTATTTATGTTACACTGATGATGGAAACTGCTATTCATGTCACTAATGCTGGAACCTTTATTTATGTTACACTGATGATGGAAACTGCTATTCATGTCACTAATGCTGGAACCTTTATTTATGTTACACTGATGATGGAAACCACTATTCATGTCACTAATGCTGGAACCTTTATTGAAGTCACACTGATGATGGAAACCACTATTCAAGTCACTAATGCTGGAACCTTTATTTATGTTACACTGATGATGGAAACTGCTATTCATGTCACTAATGCTGGAACCTTTATTTATGTTACACTGATGATGGAAACTGCTATTCATGTCACTAATGCTGGAACCTTTATTTATGTTACACTGATGATGGAAACCACTATTCATGTCACTAATGCTGGAACCTTTATTGAAGTCACACTGATGATGGAAACCACTGCTCAAGTCACTGATGCTGGAAACTTTATTTATGTTACACTGATGATGGAATCCACTATTCATGTCACTAATGCTGGAACCTTTATTGATGTTACACTTATGCTGGAAACTGCTATTCATGTCACTAATGCTGGAACCTTTATTGAAGTCACACTGATGATGGAAACCACTATTCATGTCACTAATGCTGGAACCTTTATTTATGTTACACTTATGCTGGAAACTGCTATTCATGTCACTAATGCTGGAACCTTTATTGAAGTCACACTGATGATGGAAACCACTATTCATGTCACTAATGCTGGAACCTTTATTATGTTACACTTATGTTGGAAACTCCTTATTCTTGTCACTGATGCTGGAACCTTTATTGAAGTCACACTGATGATGGAAACCACTATTCATGTCACTAATGCTGGAACCTTTATTATGTTACACTTATGTTGGAAACTACTTATTCTTGTCACTGATGCTGGAACCTTTATTGAAGTCACACTGATGATGGAAACCACTATTCTTGTCACTGATGCTGGAACCTTTATTGATGTAGCACTGATGTAGCAAATTGTTATTCATGTCACACTAATGCTGGAACCTTTATTATGTTACACTTATGCTGGAAACCTTTATTTTTGTCACGGATGCTTGAACCTTTATTGATGTCACACTGATGCCGGAAACCTTTATTCTTGTTACTGATGTTGGAACCTTTATTGAAGTCACACTGATGATGGAAACTGCTATTCATGTTACTAATGCTGGAACCTTTATTATGTAACACTTATGTTGGAAACTCCTTATTCTTGTCACGGACGCTGGGACCTTTATTGAAGTCACACTGATGATGGAAACCACTATTCAAGTCACTAATGCTGGAACCTTTATTTATGTTACACTGATGATGGAAACCACTATTCATGTCACTAATGCTGGAACCTTTATTTATGTTACACTGATGATGGAATCCACTATTCATGTCACTAATGCTGGAACCTTTATTTATGTTACACTTATGCTGGAAACTGCTTTTCATGTCACTAATGCTGGAACCTTTATTGAAGTCACACTGATGATGGAAACCACTATTCATGTCACTAATGCTGGAACCTTTATTTATGTTACACTGATGATGGAAACTGCTATTCATGTCACTAATGCTGGAACCTTTATTTATGTTACACTGATGATGGAAACTGCTATTCATGTCACTGATGCTGGAACCTTTATTGATGTCACACTGATGATGGAAACCTTTATTCTTGTCACTGATGCTGGAACCTTTATTGATGTCACACTGATGTAGCAAATTGTTATTCATGTCACACTAATGCTGGAACCTTTATTATGTTACACTTATGCTGGAAACCTTTATTCTTGTCACTAATGCTGGAACCTTTATTGAAGTCACACTGATGATGGAAACCACTATTCATGTCACTAATGCTGGAACCTTTATTTATGTTACACTGATGATGGAAACTGCTATTCATGTCACTAATGCTGGAACCTTTATTTATGTTACACTCATGCTGGAAACCTGTATTCTTGTCACTGATGCTGGAACCTTTATTGATGTCACACTGATGTAGCAAATTGTTATTCATGTCACACTAATGCTGGAACCTTTATTATGTTACACTTATGTTGGAAACTCCTTATTCTTGTCACGGATGCTGGGACCTTTATTGAAGTCACACTGATGATGGAAACCACTATTCATGTCACTAATGCTGGAACCTTTATTATGTTACACTTATGTTGGAAACTCCTTATTCTTGTCACTGATGCTGGGACCTTTATTGAAGTCACACTGATGATTGGAAACCACTATTCATGTCACTAATGCTGGAACCTTTATTTATGTTACACTTATGCTGGAAACCTTTATTCTTGTCACTGATGCTGGAACCTTTATTGAAGTCACACTGATGATGGAAACTGCTATTCATGTCACTTATGCTGGAACCTTTATTTATGTTACACTTATGCTGGAAACCTTTATTCTTGTCACTGATGCTGGAACCTTTATTGATGTTGCACTGATGTAGCAAATCGTTATTCATGTCACACTAATGCTGGAACCTTTATTATGTTACACTTATGTTCGAAACTCCTTATTCTTGTCACTGATGCTGGAACCTTTATTGAAGTCACACTGATGATGGAAACTGCTATTCATGTCACTAATGCTGGAACCTTTATTATGTTACACTTATGTTGGAAACTCCTTATTCTTGTCACTGATGCTGGAACCTTTATTGAAGTCACACTGATGATGGAAACTGCTATTCAAGTCACTAATGCTGGAACCTTTATTATGTTACACTTATGTTGGAAACTCCTTATTCTTGTCACTGATGCTGGAACCTTTATTGAAGTCACACTGATGATGGAAACTGCTATTCAAGTCACTAATGCTGGAACCTTTATTATGTTACACTTATGTTGGAAACTCCTTATTCTTGTCACTGATGCTGGAACCTTTATTGAAGTCACACTAATGCTGGAACCTTTATTATGTTACACTTATGCTGGAAACCTTTATTTTTGTCACCGATGCTGGAACCTTTATTGATGTCACACTGATGATGGAAACTGCTATTAATGTCACTAATGCTGGAACCTTTATTTATGTCACACTGATGCCGGAAACCTTTATTCTTGTTACTGATGTTGGAACCTTTATTGAAGTCACACTGATGATTGGAAACCACTATTCATGTCACTAATGCTGGAACCTTTATTATGTTACACTTATGTTGGAAACTCCTTATTCTTGTCACTGATACTGGAACCTTTATTGAAGTCACACTGATGATGGAAACTGCTATTCATGTCACTAATGCTGGAACCTTTATTTATGTTACACTTATGCTGGAAACCTTTATTCTTGTCACTGATGCTGGAACCTTTATTGATGTCACACTGATGCCGGAAACCTTTATTCTTGTTACTGATGTTGGAACCTTTATTGAAGTCACACTGATGATGGAAACCACTAATCATGTCACTAATGCTTGAACCTTTATTGATGTCACACTGATGATGGAAACCACTATTCATGTCACTAATGCTGGAACCTTTATTGATGTCACTGATGCTGGAACCTTTATTGAAGTCACACTGATGATGGAAACTGCTATTCATGTCACTAATGCTGGAACCTTTATTTATGTTACACTTATGTTGGAAACTCCTTATTCTTGTCACTGATACTGGAACCTTTATTGAAGTCACACTGATGATGGAAACTGCTATTCATGTCACTAATGCTGGAACCTTTATTTATGTTACACTTATGCTGGAAACCTTTATTCTTGTCACTGATGCTGGAACCTTTATTGATGTCACACTGATGCCGGAAACCTTTATTCTTGTTACTGATGTTGGAACCTTTATTGAAGTCACACTGATGATTGGAAACCACTATTCATGTCACTAATGCTGGAACCTTTATTGATGTCACACTGATGATGGAAACTGCTATTCATGTCACTAATGCTGGAACCTTTATTATGTTACACTTATGCTGGAAACCTTTATTCTTGTCACTGATGCTGGAACCTTTATTGAAGTCACACTGATGATGGAAACTGCTATTCATGTCACTAATGCTGGAACCTTTATTTATGTTACACTTATGCTGGAAACCTTTATTCTTGTCACTGATGCTGGAACCTTTATTGAAGTCACACTGATGATGGAAACCACTATTCATGTCACTAATGCTGGAACCTTTATTATGTTACACTTATGTTGGAAACTCCTTATTCTTGTCACTGATGCTGGAACCTTTATTGAAGTCACACTGATGATGGAAACCACTATTCTTGTCACTGATGCTGGAACCTTTATTGATGTTGCACTGATGTAGCAAATTGTTATTCATGTCACACTAATGCTGGAACCTTTATTATGTTACACTTATGCTGGAAACCTTTATTTTTGTCACGGATGCTGGAACCTTTATTGATGTCACACTGATGCCGGAAACCTTTATTCTTGTTACTGATGTTGGAACCTTTATTGAAGTCACACTGATGATGGAAACTGCTATTGATGTTACTAATGCTGGAACCTTTATTATGTTACACTTATGTTGGAAACTCCTTATTCTTGTCACGGACGCTGGAACCTTTATTGAAGTCACACTGATGATGGAAACTGCTATT
The DNA here is from genome assembly GCA_037043455.1 of Cyrtodaria siliqua. Lineage (NCBI taxonomy): Eukaryota > Metazoa > Mollusca > Bivalvia > Adapedonta > Hiatellidae > Cyrtodaria > Cyrtodaria siliqua. The sequence goes on along the minus strand of JAWPHD010017126.1, from coordinate 8,721 downwards.
CAAGTCACTAATGCTGGAACCTTTATTATGTTACACTTATGTTGGAAACCTCTATTCTTATCACTGATGCTGTAACCTTTATTGAAGTCACACTGATGATGGAAACTGCTATTCATGTCACGAATGCTGGAACCTTTATTATGCCCCTGAAGGGTGGCATATAGTAGTCGCACTGTCTGTCCGTTCATCTGTACACTCGTGTCCGCTTCATAACTCTGACAATAATGGATGGGTTTTCAAATAACTTCGCACAATTGCTCACCAAAACAAGACGACGTGTCACGCACAAAATCTAGGTCCGTGGCTCCAAGGTCAAGGTCACACTTAGAGATCAAAGGTGAAAATCCGTTCGTCTGTTCACTCGTGTCCGCTTCATAACTCTGACAATAATGGATGATTTTTCCAATAACTTCGCAGAATTGTTCACAACAAGACGATGTGTCGTGCACAAAATCCAGGTCCGTGGCTCCAAGGTCAAGGTCACACTTAGAGATCAAAGGTCAAAATCCGTTCATCTGTAGACTCGTGTCTGCTTCATAACTCTGACAATAATGGATGGATTTTCAAATAATTTCGCACAATTGCTCACCACAACAAGATGACATGTCGCGCACAAAATCCAGGTCTGTGGATCCAAGGTCAGAGATCAAAGTTCAAAATCTGTTCGTCTATACAATCGTCTCCGCTTCATAACTGGGACAATAATTTACGGATTTTCAAATAACTTCGCATAATTGCTCACCACAACAAGAGGTCATGTCGCGAAAAAAAGAGAAAATTTAATTTATTTTTTAATTATTTTTTTTAATTATTTTTTTTAATTTTTATTTTTTTAAAATTATTTTGTAATATATCTGTTGGTTTCATATTGCTCCAAGGTCAAGGTCACACTTACAGGTCACTTCGGGGGCATTTGTCACTTACTGTGACATTTCTTGTTATGTTACTGTGGGCATTCTATATTTTCATATAAGATCACTGTGACCTTTACCGTTAACCTACTTGCCCCCAAAACAATAGGGTTTTCTTGTCACCATGTGCAAAGTACTTACGTTTCATGAGTGTAGGTGTTATGGATGTGAAGTTATTGTGCAGAATGCATAAATCCATATCAGGTCACTGTGACCTTTACGGATTAACCTACTGGCCACAAAAGGAACAGGTTTTCTCTTCTAATCAAGGGCAATGTACATATGAACTTTTATGAGTTTAGTCTTACGGATTTGATGTTATTGTGCAGAATGCCTTTTTCCTGATGGTCACTGTGACCTTTACTTTTAACCTACTTGTCCCAAACCAAATAGGGTTTATGCTCTTACTAAGGGCGATATACCTATAACAATCTATGTAGTTAGGCCTTATGGTTTTTATATGATTGTGCAGAATGTGTAATTCCATATAAGGTCACTGTGACCTCTACCTTTAACCTACTGGCCCCCAAAAACAACAGGATTTCAGCTCTAATCCAAAGCAATGTGCATTTGAAGTTTTATGAGGTTAGGTCTCACCACATTTTTTTTGGTTATTGTGGGCGTTGTATATTTTCATATAAGATCACTGTGACCTTTTACTTTAACCTACTTGCCCCAAAACATTATGGTTTCTCCTTTCACTATGGGTTATGAACCTATGAAGATTGATGAGTTTAGGTCATAATTCCATATAAGGTCTCAGTGACCTTTATCTTTGACCTTCTTGCCCCAAAACAATAAGGTTTTTCGTCTCACTAAGGGCAATGTACTTATAAATATTGATGAGTTTAGGTTTTATGGTTTTGATGTTATTGTACGGAATACATATCTTTACATATAAGGTCACTGTGACCTTTACATTTAACTTACTTCTGCCAAAAATAATAAGGGTCTCCTCTTACCAAGCTCAGTGTACTTATGAGTTTAGGTCTAATGGTTTTGATCTTACTATGCGAATGCCAATTTCCATATAACATCACCATGACCTTTACCTTTAACTTACTTGCCCCAATCCAATAGGGTTTTTGCTCTTACTAAAGCCAATGTACATATGAAGTTTTATGAGTGTAGGTGTTATAGTTTTGAGTTATTGTTCAGAATGGATATTTCCATATAAGGTCACTTTTGCCTTTAACTTTGCCCAGGCCAGTAGGTTAAATGTAAAGGTCACAGTGACCTTATTTGGAAATAAGCATCCCGCACAATAACATCAAAACATATCAATCAATATCAATCAATAGCAATCAGGTTTCTCCTCTGATCAAGGGCAATTTAGTTATGAAGTTTTATGAGTTTAGGTCTGATGCCTATTTCCATATAAGGTCACTGTGACCTTTACCTTTAACCTACTTGCCACAAACCAATATGGTTTTTTCTTCTTACTAAGGGTAATTTACATAAAGTTTTATGAAGTTGGGTCTTTCATTTTTTATGTGATTGTGCAGAATCAGTAATGTCATATAAGGTCACTATGACCTTTACCTTTAACCTACAGGCCCACAAAACAACAGGATTTCACCTCTAATCTAGGGCAATGTGCATGTGAAGTTTTATGAGGTTGGGTATCACCATATTTTTTATGTTATTGTGGGCATTGTATATTTCCATACAAGATCTCTGTGACCTTTACCATTAACCTACTTGCCTCCAAAACAATAGGTTTTCTCCTGTCACCAAGGGCAAAGTACACATGAACTTTTATACAGCAGACATATATTTACATATAAGGTCACTGTGACCTTTACATTTATCTGACTGGCCCGAATAAGAATAATAAGATTTCTCATATCATGAAGGGCAATGTACTTATGAAGTTTTATGAGTTTTGATCTCATGATTTTGATGTTATTGTGCGGAATGCCTGTTTCCATACCAGGTCACTGTGACCTTTACCTTTAACCTACTTGCCCCAAACAAATAGGGTTTTTCCTCTTACTAAGGGTAATATACCTATAAAGATTCATGAGTTTAGGTCTTATGGTTTTGATGTTATTAAGCGGAATACATATATTCCCATATAAGGTCACTGTGAGCTTTACATTGAACCTACTGGCCCAAAAAGAACAGGGTTTCTCGTCTCATCAAGGGCAATGTTCTTATGAAGTTCTATGAGTTCAGGTATTATGGTTTTGATGTTATTGTGCAGAACGCATAATCCCATGTAAGGTCACTGTGACGTTTGCATTTAACCTGCTGTCCCCAAAAAGAATATGTTTTCTCCTCTCATCAAGGGCAATATACTTATGAAGTTATATACTTAGCAACTCTTCTAACTAGACTATTTTTATTTTGCCATATTTTTTTTATTTTAAGTCGTACACAGTTAAAATGTATTACTCATACATTTGACCATTCACTCTGTATATGTGTAAAGAAAAACCGGGTCGATAGCTGTCACATTTCCTCACACGAAATGCATGTGCGTTTTGTGAAAATTTGCTTTTTAGCTCTACTGGCCAAGGGCCAGCAGAGCTTATGGGATGCTGTGTTGTCCGTCGTCCGTCGTCTGTCTGTCTGTCGTCTGTCGTCTGTCTGTCTGTCGTCTGTCGTCCGTTAACTTTTCTTCAAACGACTTCTTCTCAGAAACCGCTTGGCTAATTTTGACCAAACTTCACGTGGATGATCCTTAGTTGAATGCTTTTTAGATTTGTTAAAATTAGGTCAATGCTACATCCAAGATGGCTGCCATTACCATATATGGTCGAAACCTTAAAAAATCTTCTTCTCCAGAACCGCTGGACAGATTTCAACAGTTTTTCTTTTAAAATGATCGCCAACGCCTAGACTATCAAGTTTGTTCAAATAAAGTCCCCGGGGTTAAAAATGGTCGTGCCCCGGGGGTCCAAAATTTGTATATTGAGGTTTTGCATGTTTTTCATATAGACATATAGGAAAAAACTTTAAAAAATCTTCTTCTCTGAAACCACAAGGCACAGAGCTCTCATGTATTACATGTAGCATCAGCTTATGGTCCTCTACTAAGTTTGTTCAAATGGTGACCCTGGGGTCAAATTTGTCCCCGCCCCGGGGGTCACAGTTTTACATAGACTTATATAGGATTTTTTTTTAAAAAATCTTCTTCTCGGAAACTACAAGAGCCAGAGGTTTGATATTTTGCATTTACTATAAGCTTATGGTCCTTTACCAAGTTTGTTCAAATGGTGACCCTCTGGTCACTTTTGGCCCCGCCCCAAGGGTCACATGTTTTACATAGACATGTATAGGGAAAAACTTAAAAAATCTTCTTCTCTGAAACTGCAAGAGCCAGAGATTTAATATTTTGCATTTGCTATAAGCTTGTGGTCCTCTATCAAGTTTGTTCAAATGGTGACCCAGGGGTCACATTTGGCCCCACCCCGGGGGTCACAGTTTTACATAGGCTTGTATAGGGAAAAACTGAAACAAATCTTCTTCTCTGGAACCACATGGCACAGAGCTCTCATGTAATACATGTAGTATCAGCTTATGGTCCTCTACTGAGTTTGTTCAAATGATGACCCGGGGGTCAAATTTGTCCCCGCCCCGAGGGTCACAGTTTTACATAGACTTATATAGGATTTTTCTTTTAAAAATCTTCTTCTCGCCAACTACAAGAGTCAGAGATTTGATATGTTACATTTATTATAAGCTTATGGTCCTTTACCAAGTTTGTTCAAATAGTGACAATAGTGACCCTGGGGTCACATTTGGTCCCGCCCCAAGGGTCACATGTTTTACATAGACATGTATAGGGAAAAACTTAAAAAATCTTCTTCTCTGAAACTGCAAGAGCCAGAGGTTTAATATTTTGGTGTTGCTATAAGCTTATGGTCCTTTACCTATTTTGTTCAAATGGGGACCCTGGGGTCACATCTGGCCCTGCCCTGGGGATTCACAGTTTTACATAAATGCTTGTAGAGGGAAAAACTGAAGAAAAAAAATCTTCTCTGGAACTGCAAGAGCCAGAGGTTTAATATTTTGCATTTGCTAAAAGCTTATGGTCCTTTACCAAGTTTGTTCAAATGGTGACCCTGGGGTCACATTTGGCCCCGCCCCAAGGGTCACATGTTTTACATAGACATGTATAGGGAAAAACTTAAAAAATCTTCTTCTCTGAAACTGCAAGAGCCAGAGGTTTAATATTTTGCTGTTGCTATAAGCTTATGGTCCTTTACCAATTTTGTTCAAATGGGGACCCTGGGGTCACATCTGGCCCCGCCCCGGGGGTCACAGTTTTACATAAATGCTTGTATAGGGAAAAACTGAAAAAAATCTTCTTCTCTGGAACTGCAAGAGCCAGAGGTTTAATATTTTGCATTTGCTGTTAGTTTATGGTCCTTTACCAAGTTTGTTCAAATGGTAACCCTCGGGTCACATGTTTTACATAGACATGTATTTTTTTTTTTTTTTTTTTTTTAATATTTATTTTTGAATTTTTTTTTTTGAATTTTTTTTTTTTTGAATTTTTTTTTTTTTTGAAATATCTTCTCTTTTTTTTGAAATTTTGCAATTTTTTTTTTTTTTTTAGCTCTATGTTCGACCAGTCGGACCAGTAACAGAGGTGTTCTTGATTTAGTTAAACATGCTATATGTTGCCTCGTTGATACGGTTGGGCCTTCATTTTTCATCTGATCTTTACCAAACTTTACCAGATTCTTTAGTTATGGCCTTTGATTTAGTTAAAAAGCTGTTTTTTGCCCGAAACTTTCAAAAAAACGTAAATGGCAGTCACTCACTTCATTGATGTTATAAGAGCCATGTTAGCCAGTAGAGCGTCCACAGGCCCTCTTGGGCCTCTTGTTTGAATTGTCTCGTGCTAAATGTTTTTTTATAATCAAATTGTTATAGCCAAACGATATCCACTCAATAAAAACACAATATTTTGAAAATGCGAAGACTATGTTTAATATTTTGCATTTACTATAAGCTTATGGTCCATATAAGGTCACTGTGACCTTTGACTTTAACCTATTTGCCCCTAAACATTATGGTTTCTCCTCTTGCTAAAGCAATATACATATGAAATTTTATGAATATAGATGCTATGGTTAGGAAGTTATTGTGCAGAATGCAAATTTTGCAGAATGCAAATTTTGCAGAATGCATATGCGTCCTGTTACATCAACTATTTCTCGATTCTGCATTTTTTCTTAATTATGGACCTTTTATTTTACTTTTATTTTATTCACATTAAAAAATTAACAGATATTTTAGACATTTATTATTCTTGATTTTGCCCATCTATACCAAAACAAGCAGAGATATTCATCACCTTCAGTTATAGTTCTAGTTGCATATAAAGTCACTGTGACTTAACCTTTAAATTGCCTGCCCCCAAAACAACAGGATTTCTCCTCTCACTAAGGGCAATGTACAGATGAAGTTTTATGAATATAGATGGCATGGTTCGGAAGTTATTATGTGGAATGCATATTTCCATATAAGGTGACTGACTTTATCTTTGAATTACTGGCCCCAAAAATGATAGGGCTTCTTCTCCACTAATGGCAGTGTACATGTGATTTCTTCATGAGTGTAGGTGTTATGGTTTTCAGTTGTGTGGAATGCATATTTCCATTTAAGGTCACTATGACCTTGACCTTTAACCTAATTGTCCCCCAAAACAACAGGGTTTCTCTTTTCACTAAAGGCAATGTACATATGAAGTACTATGAAATAGGTGCTATGGTTAGGAAGTTATTGTGAGGAATGCATATTTCCATATAAGGTCACTGTCACCATTGCCTTTGACCTACTGGCTCCACAAAACAATTTTGACCAACCATCACATGTATGATCCTTAGATGAATGCTTTTTAGATTTGTTAAAATAAGGTCAGCGTGACATCCAAGTTGGCTGCCATTACCATGTATGGTCGAAACCTTAAAAAATCTTCTCAAGAACCGCTAGACGGATTTCGACACTTTTTCTTTTAAAATGATCGCCAACGCCTATACTATCAGTTTTATTCAAATGAAGACTCCGGGGGTCAAAAATGACCATGCCCTGGGGATCCAAAGTTTGTATATTGAGATTTTGCATGTTTTCATTCCTTATTTTTTTAATAGTTTTATCTTTATATATTTACATTAATTTTTAATTAATACTTCATTTCTTCATTTATCATCAATTTTTGCGCACAATATGACCTATTTATGTGTCGACATGCCGTAAAACACCATTGATTCATTCATGCATTCATGTTTTCATAGACTTGTATAAAATTTAAAAAAATCTTTTTCTCTGTAACCACAAGGCACAGAGCTTTCCTGTATTACATGTAGCATCAGCTTATTGTCCTCTACTAAGTTTGTTCAAATGCTGACCTTTGGGTCTAATTTTGCCCCGCCCCAGGGGTCACAGATTTACATAGGAAAAAACTTGAAAAATCTTCTCTGAAACTGCAAGAGCCAGATGTTTAATATTTTGCATTTGCTATAAGCTTATGGTCCTATACCAAGTTTGTTCAAATGGTGACCCTGATGTCAAATTTGGCATCGCCCCAGGGGTCACAGTTTTACATGGACTTGTATAGGAAAAAAAGTCTTCTCTGAAACTACAAGAGCCAGAGGTTTAATATTTTGCATTTGCTATAAGATTATGGTCCTCCATCAAGTTTGTTCAAATGATAACCCTGGGGTCACATTTGGTCCCGCCTCGGGCGTCACAAAAAAAAATCATCTTCTCTGGAACTGCAGGAGACAGAGGTTTAATATTTTGCATTTACAATATGATTATGGTTCTTTACCAAGTTTGTTCAAATGGTGACCCTGGGGTCACATTTGACACTGCCCTGGGGGTAAGACATATAGGAAACAAATTGAAAATCTTCTCTGAAACTGCAAGAGCCAGAGGTTTACTATCTTGCATTTCCTATAAGATTATGGTCCTTTACCAATTTTATTCAAATGGTGACCCTGGGGTCACATTTGACCCTGCCCTGGGGGTCACAGTTTTACATAGACTTATATGGGAAAAACAAAGTCTTCTTCCTCTCTGGAACTACAAGAGCCAGAGGTTTAATATTTTGCATTTACTAAATTACTATACTCTTATGGTCCTTTATTAAGTTTGTTTAAATGGTGACCCTGGGGGTCACATTTGGCCCCACCCCAGGTGTCACATTTTTTAAATCGACTTGTATAGGTAAACACTTAAAAATCTTCTCCTCTTAAACCACAAGGCACACAGTTCTCATATATTATATATTACATGTTGACCTGGGGTCACATTTGGCCCTGTCCCAGGGGTTACATTCTAGCACCTTCATTTTGTATTTGATCTTTACCAGACTTTGTCAGTGTTTTTATATCAATGTTGTTAACACAACAGAGGCCACATTTCTTGCACATTCTTAACCAAACTTGCGATTTTTACATTTTGACTTCTGCCCCAAAACAAAGAGTATTTCTCCTCTCACTAAGGGCTATGCACATTGTAAGTTTAATGAACATAGAGGTTATGGTTTAGAAGTTATTGCTCAGAATGCATTTTTCCATATAAAAAAAAGAGTACGAAAATGGACCTTTGGAAACGGCCGAGCACGACACATGAAATATTGCAGTCTCGGTTTGATTGAGACTGTTCATGAAGGGTAGTGAAATATGCTAGCAACCACCCACGCCCCCGGACCCCGGGCCGAGCAGAACTCAATATTCATTAAAATCAACAGTACAGAATTTTAACCATCCCGAAGATGGCAAGCATATAGCTGTGGATATAGCAATATTTGTATCTTTATTTCATCCCCTATATCCAGCGGCGTATGGTA
>JAWPHD010017125.1:0-46230 GCA_037043455.1 Cyrtodaria siliqua | reverse complement strand
GTGTAAGAACTGAATATATATATGCGTAAGAACTGAATATATATGCGTAAAACTGAATATATATGCGTAAGAACTGAATATATATGCGTAAGAACGGAATATATATGTGTAATAACTGAATATATGTGTGTAAGAACTGAATATATATGCGTAAGAACTGAATATATATGCGTAAGAACGGAATATATATGCGTAAGAACGGAATATGTATGTGTAAGAACGGAAAATATATGTGTAAGAACAGAATATATATGTGTAAGAACGGAATATATATATGTGTAAGAAGTGAATATATATGCGTAAGAACTGAATATATATGCATAAAACTGAATATATATGCGAAAGAACGGAATATATATGTGTAAGAATGGAATATATACGTATAAGAACGGAATATATATGTGTAAGAACGGAATATATATGTGTAAGAACGGAATATATATGTGTAAAAACGGAATATATATGTGTAAGAACTGAATATATATGTGTAAGAAATGAATATATATGTGTAAGAACTGAATATATATTTGTAAGAACTGAATATATATGTGTAAGAACTGAATATATATGCGTAAGAACGGAATATATATGCGTAAGAACTGAATATATATGTGTAAGAACGGAATATATATGTGTATATATGTGTAAGAACGGAATAAATGTGTAAGAATATATATTCGTAAGAACGGAATATATATGTGTAAGAACTGAATATATATGTGTAAGAACTGAATATATATGTGTAAGAACTGAATATATATGTGTAAGAACTGAATATATATGTGTAAGAACGGAATATATATCTGTAAGAACTGAATATATATGCGTAAGAACTGAATATATATGCGTAAGAACTGAATATATATGCGTAAGAACTGAATATATATGCGTAAGAACTGAATATATATGCGTAATAACTGAATATATATGCGTAATAACTGAATATATATGCGTAAGAACGGAATATATATGCGTAAGAACTGAATATATATGCGTAAGAACTGAATATATATGCATAAGAACTGAATATATATGCGTAAGAACGTAATATATATGTGTAATAACTGAATATATATGCGTTACACTGAATATATATGCGTAAGAACTGAACAAATATGTGTAAGAAATGAATATATATGCGTAAGAACTGAATATATATGCGTAAGAACGGAATATATTTGTGTAAGAACGGAATATATATGCGTAAGAACTGAATATATATGTGTAAGAACGGAATATATATGTATAAGAACGGAAAATATATGTGTAAGAATGGAATATATATGTGTAAGAACGGAATAAGTACGCGTAAGAACGGAATATATATGTGTAAGAACAGAACATATATGTGTAAGAAATGAATATATAGAACTAAATATAAGAACTGAATATATATGTGTAAGAACTGAATATATATTTGTAAGAACTGAATATATATGTGTAAGAACTGAATATATATGCGTAAGAACTGAATATATATGCGTAAGAACGGAATATATATGTGTAAGAACGGAATATATATGTGGAAGACGGAATATGTACGTGTAAGAACGAATATATATGTGTAAGAACGGAATATATATGTGTATATATGTGTAAGAACGGAATATATGTTTATGAATATATATGCGTAAGAACGGATTATATATGTGTAAGAACTGAATATATATGTGTAAAGAACTGAATATATATGTGTAAGAACTGAATATATATGTGTAAGAACTGATATATATGTGTAAGAACTGAATATATATGTGTAAGAACTGAATATATATGCGTAGGACTGAATAATATATGCGTAAGAACTGAATATATATGCGTAAGACTGAATATATATGCGTAATGACTGAATATATATGCGTAAGAACGGAATATATAAGCGTAAGAAACTGAATATATATGCGTAAGAACTGAATATATATGCGGTAAGAACTGAATATATATGCGTAAGACTGAATATATATGGCGTAAGAACGGAATATATATGTGTAAGAACTGAATATATATGCGTAAGAACGGAATATATATGCGTAAGAACGGAATATATATGTGTAAGAACGGAATATGTATTCTAAGAACGGAATATATATGTGTAAGAACGGATATATATGTGTATATATGTGTAAGAACGGAATATATGTGTAAGAATATATATGCGTAAGAATGGAATACATATGTTTAAGAACTGAATATATATGTGTAGAACTGAATATATATGTGTAAGAACTGAATATATATGTGTAAGAACTGAATATATATGTGTAAGAACTGAATATATATGCGTAAGAACTGAATATATATGTGTAAGAACTGAATATATATATGCGTAAGAACTGAATATATTATGCGTAAAACTGAATATATATGCGTAAGAACTGAATATATATGCGTAAGAACGGAATATATATGTGTAATAACTGAATATATGTGTGTAAGAACTGAATATATATGCGTAAGAACTGAATATATATGCGTAAGACGGAATATATAGCGTAAGAACGGAATATGTATGTGTAAGAACGGAAAATATATGTGTAAGAACAGAATATATATGTGTAAGAACGGAATATATATATGTGTAAGAAGTGAATATATATGCGTAAGAACTGAATATAATATGCATAAAACTGAATATATATGCGAAAGAACGGAATATATATGTGTAAGAATGGAATATATACGTATAAGAACGGAATATATATGTGTAAGAACGGAATATATATGTGTAAGACGGAATATATATGTGTAAAAACGGAATATATATGTGTAAGAACTGAATATATATGTGTAAGAAATGAATATATATGTGTAAGAACTGAATATATATTTGTAAGAACTGAATATATATGTGTAAGAACTGAATATATATGCGTAAGAACGGAATATATATGCGTAAGAACTGAATATATATGTGTAAGAACGGAATATATATGTGTATATATGTGTAAGAAACGGAATAAATGTGTAAGAATAATATATTCGTAAGAACGGAATATATATGTGTAAAAACTGAATATATATGTGTAAGAACTGAATATATATGTGTAAGAACTGAATATATATGTGTAAGAACTGAATATATATGTGTAAGAACGGAATATATATCTGTAAGAACTGAATATATATGCGTAAGAACTGAATATATATGCGTAAGAACTGAATATATATGCGTAAGAACTGAATATATATGCGTAAGAACTGAATATATATGCGTAATAACTGAATATATATGCGTAATAACTGAATATATATGCGTAAGAACGGATATATATGCGTAAGAACTGAATATATATGCGTAAGAACTGAATATATATGCATAAGAACTGAATATATATGCGTAAGACGTAATATATATGTGTAATAACTGAATATATATGCGTTACACTGAATATATATGCGTAAGAACTGAACAAATATGTGTAAGAAATGAATATATATGCGTAAGAACTGAATATATATGCGTAAGAACGGAATATATTTGTGTAAGAACGGAATATATATGCGTAAGAACTGAATATATATGTGTAAGAACGGAATATATATGTATAAGAACGGAAAATATATGTGTAAGAATGGAATATATATGTGTAAGAACGGAATAAGTACGCGTAAGAACGGAATATATATGTGTAAGAACAGAACATATATGTGTAAGAAATGAATATATAGAACTAAATATAAGAACTGAATATATATGTGTAAGAACTGAATATATATTTGTAAGAACTGAATATATATGTGTAAGAACTGAATATATATGCGTAAGAACTGAATATATATGCGTAAGAACGGAATATATATGTGTAAGAACGGAATATATATGTGGAAGAACGGAATATGTACGTGTAAGAACGGAATATATATGTGTAAGAACGGAATATATATGTGTATATATGTGTAAGAACGGAATATATGTTTAAGAATATATATGCGTAAGAACGGATTATATATGTGTAAGAACTGAATATATATGTGTAAGAACTGAATATATATGTGTAAGAACTGAATATATATGTGTAAGAACTGAATATATATGTGTAAGAACTGAATATATATGCGTAAGAACTGAATATATATGCGTAAGAACTGAATATATATGCGTAAGAACTGAATATATATGCGTAAGAACTGAATATATATGCATAATGACTGAATATATATGCGTAAGAACGGAATATATAAGCGTAAGAACTGAATATATATGCGTAAGAACTGAATATATATGCGTAAGAACTGAATATATATGCGTAAGAACTGAATATATATGCGTAAGAACGGAATATATATGTGTAAGAACTGAATATATATATGCGTAAGAACGGAATATATATGCGTAAGAACGGAATATATATGTGTAAGAACGGAATATGTAATTCTAAGAACGGAATATATATGTGTAAGAACGGAATATATATGTGTATATATGTGTAAGAACGGAATATATGTGTAAGAATATATATGCGTAAGAATGGAATACATATGTTTAAGAACTGAATATATATGTGTAAGAACTGAATATATATGTGTAAGAACTGAATATATATGTGTAAGAACTGAATATATATGTGTAAGAACTGAATATATATGTGTAAGAACTGAATATATATGTGTAAGAACTGAATATATATGCGTAAGAACTGAATATATATGCGTAAGAACTGAATATATATGAGTAAGAACTGAATATATATGCGTAAGAACTAAATATATATGCGTAATAACTGAATATATATGCGTAATAACGGAATATATATGCGTAAGAACTGAATATATATGCGTAAGAACTGAATATATATGCGTAAGAACTGAATATATATGCGTAAGAACGGACTATATATGTGTAATAACTGAATATATATGCGTTAAACTGAATATATATGCGTAAGAACTGAACAAATATGTGTAAGAAATGAATATATATGCGTAAGAACTGAATATATATGCGCAAGAACGGAATATATATGTGTAAGAACGGAATATATATGCGTAAGAACTGAATATATATGTGTAAGAACGGAATATATATGTGTAACAACGGAAAATATATGTGTAACAACGGAATATATATGTGTAAGAATGGAATATATATGTGTAAGAACGGAATAAGTACGTGTAAGAACGGAATATATATGTGTAAGAACAGAACATATATGTGTAAGAAATGAATATATAGAACTAAATATAAGAACTGAATATATATGTGTAAGAACTGAATATATATTTGTAAGAACTGAATATATATGTGTAAGAACTGAATATATATGCGTAAGAACTAATATATATGCGTAAGAACGGAATATATATGTGTAAGAACGGAATATATATGTGTAAGAACGGAATATGTACGTGTAAGAACGGAATATATATGTGTAAGAACGGAATATATATGTGTTTATATGTGTAAGAATGGAATATATATGTGTAAGAACTGAATATATACGTGTAATAAGTGAATATATATGTGTAAGAACTGAAAATATATGTGTAACAACGGAATATATATGTGTAAGAACGGAATATATATGTGTAAGAACGGAATAAGTACGTGTAAGAATGGAATATATATGTGTAAGAACAGAACATATATGTGTAAGAAATGAATATATATGCGTAAGAACTGAATATATATGCGTAGGAACTGAATATATATGCGTAAGAACTGAATATATATGTATAAGAACGGAATATATATGTGTAAGAACGGAATATATGTGTAAGAATATATATGCGTAAGAACGGAATATATATGTGTAAGAACGGAATATATATGCGTAAGAACTGATCATATATGCGTATGAACGGAATATATATGCGTAAGTACGGAATATGTACGTGTAAGAACGGAATATATATGTGTAAGAACGGAATATATATGTGTAACAACTGAATATATATGTGTAAGAACTAAATATATATGTGTAAGAACTGAATATATATGCGTAAGAACTGAATATATATGCGTAAGAACTGAATATATATGCCTAAGAACTGAATATATATGCGTAAGAACTGAATATATATGCGTAAGAATTGAATATATATGCGTAAGAACCGAATATATATGCGTAAAACTGAATATATATGTGTAAGAACTGAATATATATGCGTAAGAACTGAATATATGCGTTAGAACGCAATATATATGCGTAAGAACGGAATATATATGTGTAAGAACGGAATATATATGTGTAAGAACGGAATATATATGTGTATATATGTGTAAGAACGGAATAAATGTGTAAGAATATATATTCGTAAGAACGGAATATATATGTGTAAGAACTGAATATATATGTGTAAGAACTGAATATATATGTGTAAGAACTGAATATATATGTGTAATAACTGAATATATATGTGTAAGAACGGAATATATATGTGTAAAGAACTGAATATATATGCGTAAGAACTGAATATATATGCGTAAGAACTGAATATATATGCGTAAGAACTGAATATATATGCGTAAGAACTGATATATATGCGTAATAACTGAATTATATGCGTAAATAACTGATATATATGCGTAAGAACGGAATATATATGCGTAAGAACTGAATATATATGCGTAAGAACTGAATATATATGCATAAGAACTGAATATATATGCGTAAGAACGTAATATATATGTGTAATAACTGAAATATATATGCGTTACACTGAATATATATGCGTAAGAACTGAACAAATATGTGTAAGAAATGAAAATATATGCGTAAGAACTGAATATATATGCGTAAGAACGGAATATATTTGTGTAAGAACGGAATATATATGCGTAAGAACTGAATATATATGTGTAAGAACGGAATATATATGTATAAGAACGAAAATATATGTGTAAGAATGGAATATATATGTGTAAGAACGGAATAAGTACGCGTAAGAACGGAATATATATGTGTAAGAACAGAACATATATGTGTAAGAAATGAATATATAGAACTAAATATAAGAACTGAATATATATGTGTAAGAACTGAATATATATGTGTAAGAACTGAATATATATGTGTAAGAACTGAATATATATGCGTAAGAACTGAATATATATGCGTAAAAAACGGAATATATATGTGTAAGAACGGAATATATATGTGGAAGAACGGAATATGTACGTGTAAGAACGGAATATATATGTGTAAGAACGGAATATATGTTTAAGAATATATATGCGTAAGAACGGATTATATATGTTTAAGAACTGAATATATATGTGTAAGAACTGAATATATATGTGTAAGAACTGAATATATATGTGTAAGAACTGAATATATATATGCGTAAGAACTGAATATATATGCGTAAACTGAATATATATGCGTAAGAACTGAATATATATGCGTAAGAACGGAATATATATGTGTAATAACTGAATATATGTGTGTAAGAACGGAATATATATGTGTATGTATTGAACATATATGCGTAAAACTGAACATATATGCAAAATAACGGAATATATATGTGTAAGAACGGAATCTATGTTTAAGAATATATATGCTTAAGAACGGATTATATATGTGTAAGAACTGAATATATATGTGTAAGAACTGAATATATATGCGTATGTATTGAACATATATGCGTAAAACTGAACATATATGCAAAATAACGGAATATATATGTGTAAGAACGGAATCTATGTGTAAGAACGGAATATATATGTGTAAGAACGGAATATATATGTGTAACAACTGAATATATATGCGTAAGAACTGAATATATATGCGTAAGAACTGAATATATATATGCGTAAGAACTGAATATATATGCGAAAACTGAATATATATGCAAAATAACGGAATATATATGCGTAAGAATGGAGTATATGTGTAAGAACGGAATATATATGCGTAAGAACTGAATATATATGCATAAGAACGGAATATATATGTGTAAGAACGGAATATATATGTGTAAGAACTGAATATATATGTGTAAGAACGGAATATATGTGTAAGAATATATATGCGTAAGAACGGAATATTTATGTGTAAGAACGGAATATATATGCGTAAGAACTGAATATATATGTGTAAGAACTGAATATATATGCGTAAGAACTGAATATATATGCGTAAGAACTGAATATATATGCGTAAGAACTGAATATATATGCGTAAAATTGAATATATATTCGAAAGAATGGAATATATATGCCGTAAGAACGGAAAATATATGTAAGAACGGAATATATATGTGTAAGAACGGAATATATATGCGTAATAACTGAACATATATGCGTCAGAACGGAATATATGTGCGTAAGAACGGAATATATATGCGTAAGAACGGAATATATATGTGTAAGAACTGAATATATATGTGTAAGAACTGAATATATATGCGTAAGAATGTAATATATATGTCTAAGAACGGAATATATATGTGTATAAACGGAATATATATGTGTAAGAACGGAATATATACGTGTAAGAACGGAATATATATGTGTAAGAACGGAATATATATGCGTTAGAACGGAATATATATGTGTAAGAACCTAATATATGTGTAAGAATATATATGCGTAAGATCGGAATATATATGTGTAAGAACGGAATATATACGCGTAAGAACTGAATATATATGCGTAATACTGAACATATATGCGTAAGAACGAAATATATATGCGTAAGAACGGAATATGTACGTGTAAGAACGGAATATATATGTGTAAGAATGGAATATATATGTGTAACAACTGAATATATATGTGTAAGAACTGAATATATATGTGTAAGAACTGAATATATATGTGTAAGAACGGAATATATATGCGTTAGAACGGAATATATATGTGTAAGAACGGAATATATGTGTAAGAATATATATGCGTAAGAACGGAATATATATGTGTAAGAACGGAATATATACGCTTAAGAACTGTATATATATGCGTAATACTGAACATATATGCGTAAGAACGAAATATATATGCGTAAGAACGGAATATGTACGTGTAAGAACGGAATATATATGTGTAAGAACGGAATATATATGTGTAACAACTGAATATATATGTGTAACAACTGAATATATATGTGTAAGAACTGAATATATATGCGTAAGAACGGAATATATATGTCTAAGAACGGAATATATATGCATAAGAACTGAATATATATGTGTAAGAACTGAATATATATGTGTAAGAACTGAATATATATGCGTAAGAATTGAACATATATGCGTAAAACTGAATATATATGCAAAATAACGAAATATATATGAGTAAGAACGGAATATATGTGTAAGAACGGAATATATACGTGTAAGAACGGAATATATATGTGTAAGAACAGAATATATATGCGTAAGAACTGAATATATATGTGTAAGAACTGAATATATATGCGTAAGAACTGAATATATATGCGTAAGAACTGAATATATATGCGTAAGAACTGAATATATATATGCGTAAGAACTGAATATATATGCGAAAACTGAATATATATGCAAAATAACGGAATATATATGCGTAAGAATGGAGTATATGTGTAAGAACGGAATATATACGTGTAAGAACGGAATATATATGTGTAAGAACGGAATATATATGCGTTAGAACGGAATATATATGTGTAAGAACGGAATATATGTGTAAGAATATATATGCGTAAGAACGGAATATATATGTGTAAGATAGGAATATATACGCGTAAGAACTGAATATATATGCGTAATACTGAACATATATGCGTAAGAACGAAATATATATGGGTAAGAACGGAATATGTACGTGTAAGAACGGAATATATATGTGTAAGAACGGAATATATATGTGTAACAACTGAATATATATGTGTAATAACTGAATATATATGTGTAAGACTGAATATATATGTGTAAGAACGGAATATATGTGTAAGAATATATATGAGTAAGAACGGAATATATATGTCTAAGAACGGAATATATATGCGTAAGAACTGAATATATATGTTTAAGAACTGAATATATATGTGTAAGAACTGAATATATATGCGTAAGAATTGAATATATATGCGTAAAACTGAATATATATGCAAAATAACTGAATATATATGAGTAAGAACGGAATATATGTGTAAGAACGGAATATATATGTGTAAGAACGGAATATATATGTGTAAGAACGGAATATATACGTGTAAGAACGGAATATATATGTGTAAGAGCAGAATATATATGCGTAAGAACTGAATATATTTGTGTAAGAACTGAATATATATGCGTAAGAACTGAAATATATGCGTAAGAACTGAATATATATGCGTAAGAACGGAATATATATGTGTAAGAACGGAATATATATGTGTAGGAACGGAATATATATGTGTAAGAACGGAATATATATGTGTAAGAACGGAATATATATGTGTAAGAAGTGAATATATATGTGTAAGAACGGAACATATATGTGTAAGAACTGAATATATGTGCGTAAGAACGGAATATATATGCGTAAGAACTGAATATATATGCATAAGAACGGAATATATATGTGTAAGAACGGAATATATATGTGTAAGAACTGAATATATATGTGTAAGAACGGAATATATGTGTAAGAATATTTATTATATAACTGTCATAAATTTACATTGAACTATGAATGAGGTAATTTTAGTATCACACAAAAAAAGTTATATCGTCACTAGTGACGATATGACTTTTTTATATCATCACTAGTGATGATATAACTTTGCCGGAACTACTTTCTTAACATATTTGTTAAAAAACACACTGGTTTAAAGTTAAAATATTTTTTAATTTCTTCTGTATACAAACATTCATATAGATTATACATACAGACTATATAGCCTGTGTCATTTTTTTTTTTAATTCCACAAAATTGTGTACAAACTTAGGTTGAATCCTTTTGACTGCTGTCCCCACTGGCTGTATAATTCTCCATTTGATGATTTGCAAAACCATAACAAATTCTTTATCAGAACTGATCTTGTAAAAATCACAGATCAGGCACTGATAAAAATAGCAAGAATGTATAATGGTCTGCTGATTCCTTGATGATCTGAAGAAAAACACAAAACAATCCACTCCTTCATTTTGTCTCCCTTATGAATTGAACAGAATAGAATAATGTTTCTCTGCTCACATTTTTTTTTTCCTAAACAAATTTATTATTATGTGTGATAATGATTAAAACTCATTAAAATAAAAACAATGAACTTTTATAACATCTGTTGTTAACTTTATATGAATTGTTTATCAATGTTGTTGTTGTTGTTGTTATTGCAATTGTTGTCGTCTGCAACAGACAAAAATGGCTGATTTTTTAGATGAATACGCCTGGGCTGAATTAAATGCAATGTTAGCTGGGTCTGAGTGTGATGAAGTACAAAACAGTAATCAACCTGTGTCTGAGGCATCAAATTTAATTATGCCAATAAGGAAACAGATAGGAAATGAACAAAAATCACGGTTTGAAGCTGTCAACCCTGAGAAAATACAAGAATTCATAAATGCACAGGAAAACGAAAACACCAGGAGAAAGACACAGGCAGATATGAAATTATTTCGCCAATTTTGCAATGAACAAGGAGAAGACAGGCCTGTTGAACAGCTTGACATCCCTGAACTTGACCAATTATTTGGAAATTTCTTAGCAGTGGTAAAAAAAAGTGACCACAGCGAGTATGAGCCTTCAAGCATTCGAGGACTTCTTTCTAGCCTTGAACGACACCTTCAAAAAAAAGGATATTCACAAGCGGTGAATAAAAATCCTCTTTTCTCCCATATTAACAATACAATGAAAGCAAAAATGACCTATCTAAAGTCACAAGGTTATGGAGCAAGCCAAATGCAGCTGAAGAAATAACGGATGTTGACATCGACAACTTGTTTGAGTGTGGGCAACTAGGAATTGAAAATGCTACACAAATCATCAATCTGTTGCATATCACATTCTCTCTTGTAATGGGAATGCGTGGCGGTAGAGAGCAGCACACATTAAAATGGAGGGACATCGAGATACACACCGATGAAGATGGTGACAAATACCTCGAACACTCCAGAGAGAGACAAACAAAAACGAGAACTGGTACTGACCACACAAATGTACGCAAGTTCAAGCCCAAAGCATGGGAAAACAAAGATAACCTGCAGCGCTGCCCGGTGCAGGCATATAACATCTATAAAGATAACCGGCCACAGTCCATGATGAAAGCGGATGACCCATTCTTGCTGTCAATTAACCACGTACAAAATCGACGACCAGAAACAGCTTGGTTCAAATCATGTGGAATGGGTATCAACCACATCTATGGGCTATTGAAAAACATGCGCTTGAACTGCAGAAAAATTGAAAAGGACAGAAAAATTACGAATCATAGTGTCAGAAAGCACCTCATGCAGAAATGCAATGACTTAGGCCTGCCGGCTAACTGTACAATCCAAATTAGTGGCCATAAAAATGTTGGAAGTGCCAACAACTACAGCAAAATCAATGAAAAACAGCAGAAAGTCATTTCAACTGCTCTAACTGCCACCAACACGATCCAGACCACAAAAGAAGCTTGTGTGCCGACACAGAATTCAAAATTACTTGATGTACTATGCTACAGTCAACAAGCTACAAGTTCCAGATCCGAGCAACAATCAATATTCCATGGATCAACAGTCATCCATGGTGGAACATTTAATTTCTTCACCCCTGACATGACGGAGCGCAAACAAAGCCCAAGACGTGGTTATAAAAGAATCTTACCGTTGAACTTCAGCAGTGATGAGGACGAATGACTATTATGTGTTTTACACAGTGTCTAGTAAATCTTTTCCGTGTTGTCTGTTGACACAAATTATTGACCCATGTGTGTAAAACGATAATTTTCTGCACACGTTTTTGTTCTAACAGTTACTGTTATTAAATCCACAGTTTTATTCACAATATCCAGATGATGAACACAAATTTTAAATTCACTTCACCGAACACTTTTAAAATCCAATTATAGTGCACATTTAAATCCTTTATCTATGCAGTATGCCGTTGGCGGCCATGTTACCGCTTCGTTTAATTCGAATTGTTGGCTGTTGAATTTACCTCCTTATTTTAGTTAAAGTGTACTTCTATCCAGTTGATATTCATAAGTATGACAAGAATTAAAGAGTAAATGTGATTTTCTTCGTTTCTTATGTATTATATTAAAATCCAAGAATATTATAATCCTTGAATACTTGGATGTCGAATAAAAAACATTAGTTTAGAACAGTAAATGGAATAGCCAAATGAAACAGAATAGAATGTTTTCATACGCTTAGAACCTTTATTAAAATCCTATGCAGTTTTGTTAATTGGAAACATTTGCGTAAAGTTATATAATAAACAGAATAATTAACAGCATAAATTTGATACTGAATTAATGTCACTCGAGGAAGAAAGTGGTAATTTGGTTAGAAAAACTCGTTCTTCGAACTCGTTTTTTTAACCAAATTACCACTTTTTTCCCTCGTGACATAAATTCAGTATCAAATTTATGCTGTTAATTATTCTCTATATATGCGTAAGAACGGAATATTTATGTGTAAGAACGGAATATATATACGTAAGAACTGAATATATATGTGTAAGAACTGAATATATATGTGTAAGAACTGAATATATATGCGTAAGAACTGAATATATATGCGTAAGAACTGAATATATATGCGTAAAATTGAATCTATATTCGAAAGAATGGAATATATATGCGTAAGAACGGAAAATATATGTAAGAACGGAATATATATGTGTAAGAACGGAATATATATGCGATTAACTGAATATATATGCGTCAGAACGGAATATATGTGCGTAAGAACGGAATATATATGCGTAAGAACGGAATATATATGTGTAAGAACTGAATATATATGTGTAAGAACTGAATATATATGCGTAAGAATGTAATATATATGTCTAAGAACGGAATATATGTCACAAAATGTCACGGGTAGAGCGTACTGGTCGTATATAGCTCTTGTATCGGTTACACCCAAAATCTATTGTTCGAGTTGAAACAATTTCACAATATTCATGATCTATTCATGTAACACGTAAAAGCGTGCACATTTTAAGTGGCCGCCAGAGAGGCCGTGTCATAAGTTTAGTTTTGTGCTAATGCATGTAAACGTATAGGTATATTTTCCTTAAACGGCAAAATTGTATAAGGGCCTCTCGTGTAGATTCAATACTGTAGATTTAGCCACGTTTGTCACGGACTGAACGGGGGAAATAATGATTTGGGCGTAATGTTTGCTATAAAACCCATTGTCTTCTAGCTATCGCCGGGATCATCGATAGTACTTTGTTGGAACAGAGATTGGACGGCAAATTTCACAGGCAACATGTGGTTAGTAGTTTTATTAAACTTTCATCGTATATTTGTATTCAGTGGGCGGCGCCATCTTGTTTGGCGGTTACGACATCCGGTTGGCATTGATGTTTCT
Organism: Cyrtodaria siliqua; assembly: GCA_037043455.1. Taxonomy (NCBI): domain Eukaryota; kingdom Metazoa; phylum Mollusca; class Bivalvia; order Adapedonta; family Hiatellidae; genus Cyrtodaria; species Cyrtodaria siliqua. The sequence goes on along the minus strand of JAWPHD010017125.1, from coordinate 31,794 downwards.
CAAACATAACTTTAGACTAGCATATGATTTGAAGTGACTTTATTAGATGTAATTATGGTAATTGATCATTAATTGTAAAACAATATTAATTTGATAACAGTGGATAATAGGTGCATTAATTAACGTTGGCGTATAATTCAGTGATTGTAATACACGAGTGTTAACATTAGTTAACAATGAGATGAGTGACACGAATAAATGCGTGCATGCATAACTCAGTGAGTGTAATATATGAGTAATTTGATCATGTTTATATTACATGTATTAAGGGCATTGATTAACAGCGACGTACATAGCGTATACATGGCGTAGAATATGTTTACATTGCTACTAATCATTAGTACAGCTTACATATATTGATTGAATAATGATTTGTTTGGGTAATGATAATTATGCAAGATTGTTATGTTTGTCAACCGACATCTAAAACGTATGTATAATTACAGCCTGAGCCATCCAGGATATAAGCCATCCAGGGTTGGAGTAAGCCATCTAGGTTTGGATATCCAGGAATGGAGCTAAGCAGCTTCCACGACTAACGTTACAAGCGGTGGAGACGGTCCCCGTACCTGCGCAGCCAGGTTTTACTAACGACAACCCCCGGGACACAAGGTGGGCCCGTTACCAGTCCTCACTGGAGGAATATCATTCACAATCTCAGTGGAGATTAACTATCATTGCATCGCGTCATCAACCCTTACAGAAGGCATTTGATGACAATCATCCATTGAATTCGCGCATCATCATCTTCATGAGCTCTCGCGCATCACAGTTATCGCGCTAGATCAACATTGTTATAGCTTTAACAACACTTTAGTGTCTTAGACATTCAGTATTTATAGCAATGCTAAGAACGTCTTAAACGTTCAGGAGAACATTCTTTTCATAGTTCATTTGTGTATTCGCTTGTTTTTTTAGATAATTGTATATATATTAAACATATTTTAAAAGTTGCATTAAACTTATGTAAATGCATTCACCGTCATTGATTCTTTCCTGAGTTAGCCCAACCACTACGGTCATCCTGTGACAACTGGTTTTCAGAGTAGTGGGATTTTGGGCGACTACGGAGGGAAAGAATCAATAAGTGATCTTTATGATGATATACTAAATCTCTACTTATTATTTTAGAATTGTGTACCACCCTCTGATCCATCAAGGCGACTGTCGACGATCACGGCCACAGCTTGGAAGACAAGACACGACAAGGGTAGGGTGAGTCCAAACTGTTGTTTTGTCCGTTCTTTCCTTGGCGCGAGGTCGCAGTGGTCTACACGAGTGGGTCTGAGGCACTTTTGCTCAATAATTTGGGTGTTTGTTTTTACCTCCCTTGATATACATATAGTATCCAATTAGGTTGGCGAACAAGACGTTCTACTCATGTTGTGACACTCGAGTATACTTATATTGATGGGAGAAGTAAATATACATGTACATGTTATGCACATTTCTATGATTGTTTAAGGTTATGTCCAATATCAAATATAGATATTTTATGTAGTGTATATGTTTTGTGGAAGCTAGATACTATCTATACATAACCGTTAGTAGTTAGCGCTAGTATAAATGTGTATGTAACTTGTCCTATGATGATGCCCAGGTATTTACTGAGGACACAGTGACTTACCATTAGTAGTTAGTTGAGTAGAATTATTAGTGACGTGTGTATTGTAATTATTGTAGTGTGTAGTTCACAATGTCTATAACCATGACGTCCATAAAGGATCTTACGGAAATGGGTAAGGAGTTAGGGTATGCTGGAGAGGAGCTTAGAACCTTTGTTAAAGACGAACAGGCTAGGGAAAGGGAATTCAGACTTAAGGAAAGAGAATTAGAGAAAGATAGGCTAGAATTCGAAAGTAGATTAGCTAAAGAGAAGCGAGATGAAGAAAGTAGACTAGCCACAGAGAAGCTAGAATTAGAAAGTAGATTAGCTAAAGAGAAGTTAGATGCTGATAAAGAGAATTTAGAATTAGAAGGCAGGTTAGCTAAAGAGAAGCTAGATTTAGAAGGTAGATTAGCTAAAGAGAAGCGAGATGATGATAAAGAGAAGGTAGAATTAGAAAGTAGAATAGTAAAGGAGAAGCAAGAGTTAGAACATGAGAGGTTCGAAACAGATGGTAGACTAGCTAAGGCTAAGATGATAATGGAAAGGGAGCAAAAAGAGTTTGATCATAAGTTAGCTTTAGAGTTGGAAGCAGCTAAGACACATAGTAAGGACAGTGGAACTGTAGGGAAAGATAGTTATTCTGGGAAGTTAAAAGGTTCGAAGTTACCATACTTTGATGCTGACAAAGATAACATGGACAGTTACTTGTTACGGTTCGAACGTTATGCTGAGTTACAGGAATGGACCAAAGATAAGTGGGCAGTTCATTTAAGTGCGTTATTGAGAGGCAAGGCCTTAGATGTATTTTCTAGATTACCTAGTTTTGATGCTCTTGACTATGACAAGTTAAAGGATGCTCTTTTAAAGAGATTTGAGTTAACTGAAGAAGGTTTTAGAAAGCGGTTTAGAGCTTGCTTGCCTGAGAAAGGAGAGTCATTTATTCAGTTTATTAGTCGGTCTAGAAATTACTTAGATAGGTGGTTAGAGTTAGGGAAGGTAGCGCAGACTTATCAGGGCCTCATAGATTTCTTGTTGCGGGACCAGCTATTCAATGTTTGTAGTAGAGATCTGTTCTTATTTCTTAAAGAAAGAAAACTAACTAGTGTAGATGAAATGGCAACACAAGCAGATCAGTTTGCCGAGGCTAGAGGTGGAGCTCATAATGTAGTGTCGAAAGACAGAACTTTTAGAGATAGGCAAGGGGACGATCATAAACAGAAAGGCCAGAGTGGAAACTATAGAGGTGGTGGTAGTTCGATGGGTGCTAGAGGAGGTAGCAATAGTGGTAACATAGGTAGACCTTTTATTCGTTGTCGTCACTGTAATGGGAATCATGCTTCACATGAGTGTAGGAAAGCGGTGAAAGTGTCCGCTGTCGTAGACAATTTTAGTGAAAATAGTAGAGTGGACAACAATGTAGGGAGTCAGAACCAAGGTTTTAACAACCCATGGAATTTCGGTAGAGGTAGAGGTGGTCAAAACCGAGGTAGAGGTAGAGGCAGAGGTAGTAATAGTCCGGTTATTAAAACCGAGAGTAGTAGCTGTTGTGTTAAAGCGGATGGTGTAATGGCGAAGATCGGAACATGTCTCTTTCCGTATGCAAATCTTCCAACAGCAGATGGTAGAGTGAATGGCACGGACGTAATTGTAATGAGGGATACAGGTTGTACAGGTGTGGTAGTTAGGCGTAGTTTAGTTACGGATGACCAGTTGGTAGGTAAACAGTCACCGTGTATGTTGTTAAATAAATCGGTAGAGCAGGTGCCAATAGCGAGAATAGATGTAGATACACCTTTCTTTAAAGGGACTACAGAGGCACTATGTATGGACGACCCGATGTATGATTTAACGATAGGGAACATAGATGGTTCAGCACTTCCGGTAATGTCCGATTTTAGAAGTAGCATAAGTAATGCCGTAGAGACTAGAGTGCAGGTTCAGAAGCAAGCTCAGGCTTATAGAAAATTAAAGGTTCCTGCAGCCGTAGGTGACATATCTAAAGCAGAGTTTATAGAAGCACAAACTCAAGACGAGTCATTAGGTCCTTGTAAGGTGAAGGCCAAGGATGGTGTAGTGAAGAAGTGTAAAGGGTCCGGTAGTTGTAAGTTTGTACATAAGAATAGGTTATTGTACAGAGAATTTGAAGATAGTGGTAGTAGACAGTTTCACCAATTAGTGGTACCTACCCAGTATAGAACGACAGTGCTTAAGGTAGCTCATGAGTCGATTATGGGAGGTCATTTAGGCGTAAAGAAAACGTCAGATAGAGTATTGGCAGAATTTTATTGGCCAGGCGTTAGTGGAGAAGTAACTAGGTATTGTAGGTCCTGCGATGTATGCCAAAGGACAGTACCAAAAGGTCGAGTGACCAAAGTACATTTAGGTCAGATGCCACTGATAGATACACCATTTAAGCGGGTAGCCGTAGACATAGTTGGACCAATTTTTCCAGTGTCGGATAGGAAAAATAGGTACATTTTCACCATGGTAGACTATGCAACTAGGTATCCGGAGGCAGTAGCATTGCCCTCAATTGAAACTGAGAGAGTAGCTGAGGCATTAGTTGATATGTTCAGTAGGCTAGGTGTACCAGAGGAAATGCTGACTGATTGTGGGTCACAGTTTACGTCAGAACTTATGGCTGAAGTAAGCAGGTTATTGTCTTTGCGTCCAATCATGACAACACCATATCACCCTATGTGTAACGGGTTAGTCGAACGATTTAACGGGACGTTAAAGCAAATGTTACGGCGTATGTGTACCGAGAGACCCAAAGATTGGGACAAGTATTTCAATGCTTTATTGTTTGCATTTAGAGAGGTTCCACAAGAGAGTTTAGGATTTTCTCCGTTTGAGTTATTGTACGGTAGGTCAGTTAGAGGTCCCATGAGGATTCTTAGAGAGATGTGGGCAGGTGAAGTAGAAAGTGATGAGGTTAAGACTACATATCAGTATGTTTTAGATCTGAAGGAGAAACTAGAGGAGACTTGTAAGATAGCTCAAAGTCAGTTAGTTAAGGCAAGTACCAAGTACAAACGGTACTATGACCAGAAAGCTAGAGCTAGGAAGTTTAAGATAGATGACCAGGTGTTACTGTTACTCCCGACCGACAATAACAAGTTGTTATTACAATGGAAAGGTCCGTTTTACGTTAGAGGGATAGTGAACACTATGGATTACCGTATCGAGATAAACGGAAAGTTAAAGACCTTTCATGCGAATATGCTGAAAGAGTATATCAGTAGAACCGATAATGTGCAACAAGGGGTGTTAACCGTAGATAATGTTGCAGTTATTGAGGATAGTGCGAAAGACAATAGTGAGGACACTAGTCCCATGTATTTTCCCACTAGTGAAGGTAAGGAGACAGCAGCCGATGTAGACATATCGGGCATGCTTAGTGTAGCAGAGAAACGAGGGATAAGTCGTTTAGACTCTGAGTGTAGTACTGTTCGGTCCGATAAGTCGAGACCAACATATGTAGTGCAGTGTAGCTTTAAGCACACTTTAGCAAAGCCGATTAGGGAGACGAGAAACCCTACTCCATTTCGCAAACAGTATACTGGTAATGCGATGGATGCGATGTGTAAAGTTGGAGTTCTTGTAGTGACAGGAAGTAGTGTTATTAGTAACAGTAGAGTCGGTGTAATAGACCGCGGAAAGCACAATATTGGGGCAGACTATTTAAGTCGCCGCACATAATGACCGGTTTAATACAATAGTGTATTGCAGTGTATTGTACAATAGTAGTATATGTTACGACAGGGTAGTGTACAATTGTAGAATAGTGTTGAAATTGTAATTACATATTATAGTTAGGTTATAACTGCAGTGGTAATAGTTAACATACTCAAGCGATTGAGCGATCAGCTTGTACGTTTTGTCGCTCGTTTGCTCAGAAGAATTAATAGTTTCTTAACATGTAAATATTAATTATCATTTTGTTGAATTTTAAAAGTGTAGCACTTTCTTTAAGTGGGGAGATGTTGTCACAAAATGTCACGGGTAGAGCGTACTGGTCGTATATAGCTCTTGTATCGGTTACACCCAAAATCTATTGTTCGAGTTGAAACAATTTCACAATATTCATGATCTATTCATGTAACACGTAAAAGCGTGCACATTTTAAGTGGCCGCCAGAGAGGCCGTGTCATAAGTTTAGTTTTGTGCTAATGCATGTAAACGTATAGGTATATTTTCCTTAAACGGCAAAATTGTATAAGGGCCTCTCGTGTAGATTCAATACTGTAGATTTAGCCACGTTTGTCACGGACTGAACGGGGGAAATAATGATTTGGGCGTAATGTTTGCTATAAAACCCATTGTCTTCTAGCTATCGCCGGGATCATCGATAGTACTTTGTTGGAACAGAGATTGGACGGCAAATTTCACAGGCAACATGTGGTTAGTAGTTTTTTTAAAATTTAATCGTATATTTGTATTCAGTGGGCGGCGCCATCTTGTTTGGCGGTTACGACATCCGGTTAGCATTGATGTTTCTCAAACATAACTTTAGACTAGCATATGATTTGAAGTGACTTTATTAGATGTAATTATGGTAATTGATCATTAATTGTAAAACAATATTAATTTGATAACAGTGGATAATAGGTGCATTAATTAACGTTGGCGTATAATTCAGTGATTGTAATACACGAGTGTTAACATTAGTTAACAATGAGATGAGTGACACGAATAAATGCGTGCATGCATAACTCAGTGAGTGTAATATATGAGTAATTTGATCATGTTTATATTACATGTATTAAGGGCATTGATTAACAGCGACGTACATAGCGTATACATGGCGTTGTAGAATATGTTTACATTGCAACTAATCATTAGTACAGCTTACATATATTGATTGAATAATGATTTGTTTGGGTAATGATAATTATGCAAGATTGTTATGTTTGTCAACCGACATCTAAAACGTATGTATAATTACAGCCTAAGCCATCCAGGATATAAGCCATCCAGGGTTGGAGTAAGCCATCTAGGTTTGGATATCCAGGAGTGGAGCTAAGCTTCCACGACTAACGTTACAAGCGGTGGAGACGGTCCCCGTACCTGCGCAGCCAGGTTTTACTAACGACAACCCCCGGGACACAAGGTGGGCCCGTTACCAGTCCTCACTGGAGGAATATCATTCACAATCTCAGTGGAGATTAACTATCATTGCATCGCGTCATCAACCCTTACAGAAGGCATTTGATGACAATCATCCATTGAATTCGCGCATCATCATCTTCATGAGCTCTCGCGCATCACAGTTATCGCGCTAGATCAACATTGTTATAGCTTTAACAACACTTTAGTGTCTTAGACATTCAGTATTTATAGCAATGCTAAGAACGTCTTAATCGTTCAGGAGAACATTCTTTTCATAGTTCATTTGTGTATTCGCTTGTTTTTTTAGATAATTGTATATATATTAAACATATTTTAAAAGTTGCATTAAACTTATGTAAATGCATTCACCGTCATTGATTCTTTCCTGAGTTAGCCCAACCACTAAGGTCATCATGTGTATAAACGGAATATATATGTGTAAGAACGGAATATATACGTGTAAGAACGGAATATATATGTGTAAGAACGGAATATATATGCGTTAGAACGGAATATATATGTGTAAGAACGGAATATATGTGTAAGAATATATATGCGTAAGAACGGAATATATATGTGTAAGAACGGAATATATACGCGTAAGAACTGACTATATATGCGTAATACTGAACATATATGCGTAAGAACGAAATATATATGCGTAAGAACGGAATATATATGTGTAAGAACGGAATATATATGTGTAACAACTGAATATATATGTGTAAGAACTAAATATATATGTGTAAGAACGGAATATATATGCATTAGAACGGAATATATATGTGTAAGAACGGAATATATGTGTAAGAATATATATGCGTAAGAACGGAATATATATGTGTAAGAACGGAATATATACGCGTAAGAACTGAATATATATGCGTAATACTGAACATATATGCGTAAGAACGAACTATATATGCGTAAGAACGGAATATGTACGTGTAAGAACGGAATATATATGTGTAAGAACGGAATCTGTATGTGTAACAACTGAATATATATGTGTAAGAACTGAATATATATGTGTAAGAACTGAATATATATGCGTAAGAACGGAATATATATGTCTAAGAACGGAATATATATGCGTAAGAACTGAATATATATGTGTAAGAACTGAATATATATGCGTAAGAATTGAACATATATGCGTAAAACTGAATATATATGCAAAATAACGGAATATATATGAGTAAGAACGGAATATATGTGTAAGAACGGAATATATATGTGTAAGAACGGAATATATATGTGTAAGAACGCAATATATACGTGTAAGAACGGAATATATATGTGTAAGAACAGAATATATATGCGTAAGAACTGAATATATATGTGTAAGAACTGAATATATATGCGTAAGAACTGAATATATATGCGTAAGAACTGAATATATATGCGTAAGAACTGAATATATATATGCGTAAGAACTGAATATATATGCGAAAACTGAATATATATGCAAAATAACGGAATATATATGCGTAAGAAAGGAGTATATGTGTAAGAACGGAATATATACGTGTAAGAACGGAATATATATGTGTAAGAACGGAATATATATGCGTTAGAACGGAATATATATGTGTAAGAACGGAATATATGTGTAAGAATATATATGCGTAAGAACGGAATATATATGTGTAAGATAGGAATATATACGCGTAAGAACTGAATATATATGCGTAATACTGAACATATATGCGTAAGAACGAAATATATATGCGTAAGAACGGAATATGTACGTGTAAGAACGGAATATATATGTGTAAGAACGGAATATATATGTGTAACAACTGAATATATATGTGTAAGAACTGAATATATATGTGTAAGAACTGAATATATATGTGTTAGAACGGAATATATGTGTAAGAATATATATGAGTAAGAACGGAATATATATGTCTAAGAACGGAATATATATGCGTAAGAACTGAATATATATGTTTAAGAACTGAATATATATGTGTAAGAACTGAATATATATGCGTAAGAATTGAATATATATGCGTAAAACTGAATATATATGCAAAATAACTGAATATATATGAGTAAGAACGGAATATATGTGTAAGAACGGAATATATATGTGTAAGAACGGAATATATATGTGTAAGAACGGAATATATACGTGTAAGAACGGAATATATATGTGTAAGAGCAGAATATATATGCGTAAGAACTGAATATATTTGTGTAAGAACTGAATATATATGCGTAAGAACTGAATATATATGCGTAAGAACTGAATATATATGCGTAAGAACGGAATATATATGTGTAAGAACGGAATATATATGTGTAGGAACGGAATATATATGTGTAAGAACGGAATATATATGTGTAAGAACGGAATATATATGTGTAAGAAGTGAATATATATGTGTAAGAACGGAACATATATGTGTAAGAACTGAATATATATGCGTAAGAACGGAATATATATGCGTAAGAACTGAATATATATGCATAAGAACGGAATATATATGTGTAAGAACGGAATATATATGTGTAAGAACTGAATATATATGTGTAAGAACGGAATATATGTGTAAGAATATTTATTATATAACTGTCATAAATTTACATTGAACTATGAATGACGTAATTTTAGTATCACACAAAAAAAGTTATATCGTCACTAGTGACGATATGACTTTTTTATATCATCACTAGTGATGATATAACTTTGCCGGAACTACTTTCTTAACATATTTGTTAAAAAACACACTGGTTTAAAGTTAAAATATTTTTTAATTTCTTCTGTATACAAACATTCATATAGATTATGCATACAGACTATATAGCCTGTGTCATTTTTTTTTTTAATTCCACAAAATTGTGTACAAACTTAGGTTGAATCCTTTTGACTGGTGTCCCCACTGGCTGTATAATTCTCCATTTGATGATTTGCAAAACCATAACAAATTCTTTATCAGAACTGATCTTGTAAAAATCACAGATCAGGCACTGATAAAAATAGCAAGAATGTATAATGGTCTGCTGATTCCTTGATGATCTGAAGAAAAACACAAAACAATCCACTCCTTCATTTTGTCTCCCTTATGAATTGAACAGAATAGAATAATGTTTCTCTGCTCACATTTTTTTTTCCTAAACAAATTTATTATTATGTGTGATAATGATTAAAACTCATTAAAATAAAAACAATGAACTTTTATAACATCTGTTGTTAACTTTATATGAATTGTTTATCAATGTTGTTGTTGGTGTTGTTATTGCAATTGTTGTCGTCTGCAACAGACAAAAATGGCTGATTTTTTAGATGAATACGCCTGGGCTGAATTAAATGCAATGTTAGCTGGGTCTGAGTGTGATGAAGTACAAAACAGTAATCAACCTGTGTCTGAGGCATCAAATTTAATTATGCCAATAAGGAAACAGATAGGAAATGAACAAAAATCACGGTTTGAAGCTGTCAACCCTGAGAAAATACAAGAATTCATAAATGCACAGGAAAACGAAAACACCAGGAGAAAGACACAGGCAGATATGAAATTATTTCGCCAATTTTGCAATGAACAAGGAGAAGACAGGCCTGTTGAACAGCTTGACATCCCTGAACTTGACCAGTTATTTGGAAATTTCTTAGCAGTGGTAAAAAAAAGTGATCACAGCGAGTATGAGCCTTCAAGCATTCGAGGACTTCTTTCTAGCCTTGAACGACACCTTCGAAAAAAAGGATATTCACAAGCGGTGAATAAAAATCCTCTTTTCTCCCATATTAACAATACAATGAAAGCAAAAATGACCTATCTATCTATTATGGGAGCAAGCCAAATGCAGCTGAAGAAATAACGGATGTTGACATCGACAACTTTTTTGAGTGTGGGCAACTAGGAATTGAAAATGCTACACAAATCATCAATCTGTTGCATATCACATTCTCTCTTGTAATGGGAATGCGTGGCGGTAGAGAGCAGCACACATTAAAATGGGGGGACTTGTGAATGTGTCTTGATACAGGTTTGCTGCAATAATTATAACAATAGTCATATTAACAATCATAACATCAAGCCAGATAATATTGTACATATTCTATACGTATTACTATTATGAATAATAATCATATGTACTATCAGATCGCGTAAAAATCTAAGTTATCTCTGTTTGTCCTATTTTCCCGTACACGTATTACGTCCCTTGGCAATAAAATGTCAACAAGTATCATTCTGCGTGCCATTGAGTGCCCGTTTCATTTCTGACTTGTGCATATCTGTTGAAAGTACGTATACATATGATAAACATACGGTGGAACGCAATGTTGGCTTGTCATGGCTTGTACATGCAACTTCTGGGCTCACTTGAGAAGCGATTAACGTTGTGTCTTGATACAGGTTTGCTGCAATAATTATGACAATAGTCATATTAACAATCATAACAACAAGCCAGATAATATTGTACATATTCTTTACGTATTACTATTATGAATAATAATCATATGTACTATCAGATCGCGTAAAAATCTAAGTTATCTCTGTTTGTCCTATTTTCCCGTACACGTATTACGTCCCTTGGCAATGAAATGTCAACAAGTATCATTCTGCGTGCCATAGAGTGCACTTTTCATTACTGATGTGTGCATATCTGTTGAAAGTGCGTATACATATGAAAAACTTACGGTGGAACGCATTGTTGGCTTGTCATGGCTTGTACATGCAACTTCTGGGCTCACTTGAAAAGCGATTAACGTTGTGTCTTGATATAGGTTTGCTGCAATAATTATAACAATAGTCATATTAACAATCATAACAACAAGCCAGATAATATTGTACATATTCTATACGTATTACTATTATGAATAATAATCATATGTACTATCAGATCGCGTAAAAATCTAAGTTATCTCTGTTTGTCCTATTTTCCCGTACACGTATTACGTCCTTTGTCAATGAAATGTCAACAAGTATCATTCTGCGTGCCATAGAGTGCACGTTTCATTTCTGATGTGTGCATATCTGTTGAAAGTGCGTATACATATGAAAAACTTACGGTGGAACGCATTGTTGGCTTGTCATGGCTTGTACATGCAACTTCTGGGCTCACTTGAAAAGCGATTAACGTTGTGTCTTGATACAGGTTTGCTGCAATAATTATAACAATAGTCATATTAACAATCATAACAACAAGCCAGATAATATTGTACATATTCTATACGTATTACTATTATGAATAATAATCATATGTACTATCAGATCGCGTAAAAATCTAAGTTATCTCTGTTTGTCCTATTTTCCCGTACACGTATTACGTCCCTTGGCAATGAAATGTCAACAAGTATCATTCTGCGTGCCATAGAGTGCCCGTTTCATTTCTGACTAGTGCATATCTGTTGAAAGTACGTATACATATGATAAACTTACGGTGGAACGCAATGTTGGCTTGTCATGGCTTGTACATGCAACTTCTGGGCTCACTTGAGAAGCGATTAACGTTGTGTCTTGATACAGGTTTGCTGCAATAATTATAACAATAGTCATATTAACAATCATAACAACAAGCCAGATAATATTGTACATATTCTTTACGTATTACTAATATGAATAATAATCATATGTTCTATCAGATCGCGTAAAAATCTAAGTTATCTCTGTTTGTCCTATTTTCCCGTACACGTATTACGTCCCTTGGCAATGAAATGTCAACAAGTATCATTCTGCGTGCCATAGAGTGCACGTTTCATTTCTGATATGTGCATATCTGTTGAAAGTGCGTATACATATGAAAAACTTACGGTGGAACGCATTGTTGGCTTGTCATGGCTTGTACATGCAACTTCTGGGCTCACTTGAGAAGCGATTAACGTTGTGTCTTGATACAGGTTTGCTGCAATAATTATAACAATAGTCATATTAACAATCATAACAACAAGCCAGATAATATTGTACATATTGTATACGTATTACTATTATGAATAATAATCATATGTACTATCAGATCGCGTAAAAATCTAAGTTATCTCTGTTTGTCCTATTTTCCCGTACACGTATAACGTCCCTTGGCAATGAAATGTCAACAAGTATCATTCTGCGTGCCATAGAGTGCCCGTTTCATTTCTGACTTGTGCATATCTGTTGAAAGTACGTATACATATGAAAAACTTACGGTGGAACGCATTGTTGGCTTGTCATGGCTTGTACATGCAACTTCTGGGCTCACTTGAGAAGCGATTAACGTTGTGTCTTGATACAGGTTTGCTGCAATAATTATAGCAATAGTCATATTAACAATCATAACAACAAGCCAGATAATATTGTACATATTCTTTACGTATTACTATTATGAATAATAATCATATGTACTATCAGATCGCGTAAAAATCTAAGTTATCTCTGTTTGTCCTATTTTCCCGTACACGTATTATGTCCCTTGGCAATGAAATGTCAACAAGTATCATTCTGCGTGCCATAGAGTGCACGTTTCATTTCTGATGTGTGCATATCTGTTGAAAGTGCGTATACATATGAAAAACTTACGGTGGAACGCATTGTTGGCTTGTCATGGCTTGTACATGCAACTTCTGGGCTCACTTGAGAAGCGATTAACGTTGTGTCTTGATACAGGTTTGCTGCAATAATTATAACAATAGTCATATTAACAATCATAACAACAAGCCAGATAATATTGTACATATTCTATACGTATTACTATTATGAATAATAATCATATGTACTATCAGATCGCGTAAAAATCTAAGTTATCTCTGTTTGTCCTATTTTCCCGTACACGTATTACGTCCCTTGGCAATGAAATGTCAACAAGTATCATTCTGCGTGCCATAGAGTGCCCGTTTCATTTCTGACTAGTGCATATCTGTTGAAAGTACGTATACATATGATAAACTTACGGTGGAACGCAATGTTGGCTTGTCATGGCTTGTACATGCAACTTCTGGGCTCACTTGAGAAGCGATTAACGTTGTGTCTTGATACAGGTTTGCTGCAATAATTATAACAATAGTCATATTAACAATCATAACAACAAGCCAGATAATATTGTACATATTCTTTACGTATTACTAATATGAATAATAATCATATGTACTATCAGATCGCGTAAAAATCTAAGTTATCTCTGTTTGTCCTATTTTCCCGTACACGTATTACGTCCCTTGGCAATGAAATGTCAACAAGTATCATTCTGCGTGCCATAGAGTGCACGTTTCATTTCTGATGTGTGCATATCTGTTGAAAGTGCGTATACATATGAAAAACTTACGGTGGAACGCATTGTTGGCTTGTCATGGCTTGTACATGCAACTTCTGGGCTCACTTGAGAAGCGATTAACGTTGTGTCTTGATACAGGTTTGCTGCAATAATTATAACAATAGTCATATTAACAATCATAACAACAAGCCAGATAATATTGTACATATTCTATACGTATTACTATTATGAATCATAATCATATGTACTATCAGATCGCGTAAAAATCTAAGTTATCTCTGTTTGTCCTATTTTCCCGTACACGTATAACGTCCCTTGGCAATGAAATGTCAACAAGTATCATTCTGCGTGCCATAGAGTGCCCGTTTCATTTCTGACTTGTGCATATCTGTTGAAAGTACGTATACATATGAAAAACTTACGGTGGAACGCATTGTTGGCTTGTCATGGCTTGTACATGCAACTTCTGGGCTCACTTGAGAAGAGATTAACGTTGTGTCTTAATACAGGTTTGCTGCAATAATTATAGCAATAGTCATATTAACAATCATAACAACAAGCCAGATAATATTGTACATATTCTTTACGTATTACTATTATGAATAATAATCATATGTACTATCAGATCGCGTAAAAATCTAAGTTATCTCTGTTTGTCCTATTTTCCCGTACACGTATTACGTCCCTTGGCAATGAAATGTCAACAAGTATCATTCTGCGTGCCATAGAGTGCACGTTTCATTTCTGATGTGTGCATATCTGTTGAAAGTGCGTATACATATGAAAAACTTACGGTGGAACGCATTGTTGGCTTGTCATGGCTTGTACATGCAACTTCTGGGCTCACTTGAGAAGCGATTAACGTTGTGTCTTGATACAGGTTTGCTGCAATAATTATAACAATAGTCATATTAACAATCATAACAACAAGCCAGATAATATTGTACATATTCTATACGTATTACTATTATGAATAATAATCATATGTACTATCAGATCGCGTAAAAATCTAAGTTATCTCTGTTTGTCCTATTTTCCCGTACACGTATTACGTCCCTTGGCAATGAAATGTCAACAAGTATCATTCTGCGTGCCATTGAGTGCCCGTTTCATTTCTGACTTGTGCATATCTGTTGAAAGTACGTATACATATGATAAACTTACGGTGGAACGCAATGTTGGCTTGTCATGGCTTGTACATGCAACTTCTGGGCTCACTTGAGAAGCGATTAACGTTGTGTCTTGATACAGGTTTGCTGCAATAATTATAACAATAGTCATATTAACAATCATAACAACAAGCCAGATAATATTGTACATATTGTATACGTATTACTATTATGAATAATAATCATATGTACTATCAGATCGCGTAAAAATCTAAGTTATCTCTGTTTGTCCTATTTTCCCGTACACGTATAACGTCCCTTGGCAATGAAATGTCAACAAGTATCATTCTGCGTGCCATAGAGTGCCCGTTTCATTTCTGACTTGTGCATATCTGTTGAAAGTACGTATACATATGAAAAACTTACGGTGGAACGCATTGTTGGCTTGTCATGGCTTGTACATGCAACTTCTGGGCTCACTTGAGAAGCGATTAACGTTGTGTCTTGATACAGGTTTGCTGCAATAATTATAGCAATAGTCATATTAACAATCATAACAACAAGCCAGATAATATTGTACATATTCTTTACGTATTACTATTATGAATAATAATCATATGTACTATCAGATCGCGTAAAAATCTAAGTTATCTCTGTTTGTCCTATTTTCCCGTACACGTATTACGTCCCTTGGCAATGAAATGTCAACAAGTATCATTCTGCGTGCCATAGAGTGCACGTTTCATTTCTGATGTGTGCATATCTGTTGAAAGTGCGTATACATATGAAAAACTTACGGTGGAACGCATTGTTGGCTTGTCATGGCTTGTACATGCAACTTCTGGGCTCACTTGAGAAGCGATTAACGTTGTGTCTTGATACAGGTTTGCTGCAATAATTATAACAATAGTCATATTAACAATCATAACAACAAGCCAGATAATATTGTACATATTCTATACGTATTACTATGATGAATAATAATCATATGTACTATCAGATCGCGTAAAAATCTAAGTTATCTCTGTTTGTCCTATTTTCCCGTACACGTATTACGTCCCTTGGCAATGAAATGTCAACAAGTATCATTCTGCGTGCCATAGAGTGCCCGTTTCATTTCTGACTTGTGCATATCTGTTGAAAGTACGTATACATATGATAAACTTACGGTGGAACGCAATGTTGGCTTGTCATGGCTTGTACATGCAACTTCTGGGCTCACTTGAGAAGCGATTAACGTTGTGTCTTGATACAGGTTTGCTGCAATAATTATAACAATAGTCATATTAACAATCATAACAACAAGCCAGATAATATTGTACATATTGTATACGTATTACTATTATGAATAATAATCATATGTACTATCAGATCGCGTAAAAATCTAAGTTATCTCTGTTTGTCCTATTTTCCCGTACACGTATAACGTCCCTTGGCAATGAAATGTCAACAAGTATCATTCTGCGTGCCATAGAGTGCCCGTTTCATTTCTGACTTGTGCATATCTGTTGAAAGTACGTATACATATGAAAAACTTACGGTGGAACGCATTGTTGGCTTGTCATGGCTTGTACATGCAACTTCTGGGCTCACTTGAGAAGCGATTAACGTTGTGTCTTGATACAGGTTTGCTGCAATAATTATAGCAATAGTCATATTAACAATCATAACAACAAGCCAGATAATATTTTACATATTCTTTACGTATTACTATTATGAATAATAATCATATGTACTATCAGATCGCGTAAAAATCTAAGTTATCTCTGTTTGTCCTATTTTCCCGTACACGTATTACGTCCCTTGGCAATGAAATGTCAACAAGTATCATTCTGCGTGCCATAGAGTGCACGTTTCATTTCTGATGTGTGCATATCTGTTGAAAGTGCGTATACATATGAAAAACTTACGGTGGAACGCATTGTTGGCTTGTCATGGCTTGTACATGCAACTTCTGGGCTCACTTGAGAAGCGATTAACGTTGTGTCTTGATACAGGTTTGCTGCAATAATTATAACAATAGTCATATTAACAATCATAACAACAAGCCAGATAATATTGTACATATTCTATACGTATTACTATTATGAATAATAATCATATGTACTATCAGATCGCGTAAAAATCTAAGTTATCTCTGTTTGTCCTATTTTCCCGTACACGTATTACGTCCCTTGGCAATGAAATGTCAACAAGTATCATTCTGCGTGCCATAGAGTGCCCGTTTCATTTCTGACTAGTGCATATCTGTTGAAAGTACGTATACATATGATAAACTTACGGTGGAACGCAATGTTGGCTTGTCATGGCTTGTACATGCAACTTCTGGGCTCACTTGAGAAGCGATTAACGTTGTGTCTTGATACAGGTTTGCTGCAATAATTATAACAATAGTCATATTAACAATCATAACAACAAGCCAGATAATATTGTACATATTCTTTACGTATTACTAATATGAATAATAATCATATGTACTATCAGATCGCGTAAAAATCTAAATTATCTCTGTTTGTCCTATTTTCCCGTACACGTATTACGTCCCTTGGCAATGAAATGTCAACAAGTATCATTCTGCGTGCCATAGAGTGCACGTTTCATTTCTGATGTGTGCATATCTGTTGAAAGTGCGTATACATATGAAAAACTTACGGTGGAACGCATTGTTGGCTTGTCATGGCTTGTACATGCAACTTCTGGGCTCACTTGAGAAGCGATTAACGTTGTGTCTTGATACAGGTTTGCTGCAATAATTATAACAATAGTCATATTAACAATCATAACAACAAGCCAGATAATATTGTACATATTCTATACGTATTACTATTATGAATAATAATCATATGTACTATCAGATCGCGTAAAAATCTAAGTTATCTCTGTTTGTCCTATTTTCCCGTACACGTATTACGTCCCTTGGCAATGAAATGTCAACAAGTATCATTCTGCGTGCCATAGAGTGCCCGTTTCATTTCTGACTTGTGCATATCTGTTGAAAGTACGTATACATATGATAAACTTACGGTGGAACGCAATGTTGGCTTGTCATGGCTTGTACATGCAACTTCTGGGCTCACTTGAGAAGCGATTAACGTTGTGTCTTGATACAGGTTTGCTGCAATAATTATAACAATAGTCATATTAACAATCATAACAACAAGCCAGATAATATTGTACATATTGTATACGTATTACTATTATGAATAATAATCATATGTACTATCAGATCGCGTAAAAATCTAAGTTATCTCTGTTTGTCCTATTTTCCCGTACACGTATAACGTCCCTTGGCAATGAAATGTCAACAAGTATCATTCTGCGTGCCATAGAGTGCCCGTTTCATTTCTGACTTGTGCATATCTGTTGAAAGTACGTATACATATGAAAAACTTACGGTGGAACGCATTGTTGGCTTGTCATGGCTTGTACATGCAACTTCTGGGCTCACTTGAGAAGCGATTAACGTTGTGTCTTGATACAGGTTTGCTGCAATAATTATAGCAATAGTCATATTAACAATCATAACAACAAGCCAGATAATATTGTACATATTCTTTACGTATTACTATTATGAATAATAATCATATGTACTATCAGATCGCGTAAAAATCTAAGTTATCTCTGTTTGTCCTATTTTCCCGTACACGTATTACGTCCCTTGGCAATGAAATGTCAACAAGTATCATTCTGCGTGCCATAGAGTGCACGTTTCATTTCTGATGTGTGCATATCTGTTGAAAGTGCGTATACATATGAAAAACTTACGGTGGAACGCATTGTTGGCTTGTCATGGCTTGTACATGCAACTTCTGGGCTCACTTGAGAAGCGATTAACGTTGTGTCTTGATACAGGTTTGCTGCAATAATTATAACAATAGTCATATTAACAATCATAACAACAAGCCAGATAATATTGTACATATTCTATACGTATTACTATTATGAATAATAATCATATGTACTATCAGATCGCGTAAAAATCTAAGTTATCTCTGTTTGTCCTATTTTCCCGTACACGTATTACGTCCCTTGGCAATGAAATGTCAACAAGTATCATTCTGCGTGCCATAGAGTGCCCGTTTCATTTCTGACTTGTGCATATCTGTTGAAAGTACGTATACATATGAAAAACTTACGGTGGAACGCATTGTTGGCTTGTCATGGCTTGTACATGCAACTTCTGGGCTCACTTGAGAAGCGATTAACGTTGTGTCTTGATACAGGTTTGCTGCAATAATTATAGCAATAGTCATATTAACAATCATAACAACAAGCCAGATAATATTGTATATATTCTTTACGTATTACTATTATGAATAATAATCATATGTACTATCAGATCGCGTAAAAATCTAAGTTATCTCTGTTTGTCCTATTTTCCCGTACACGTATTACGTCCCTTGGCAATGAAATGTCAACAAGTATCATTCTGCGTGCCATAGAGTGCACGTTTCATTTCTGATGTGTGCATATCTGTTGAAAGTGCGTATACATATGAAAAACTTACGGTGGAACGCATTGTTGGCTTGTCATGGCTTGTACATGCAACTTCTGGGCTCACTTGAGAAGCGATTAACGTTGTGTCTTGATACAGGTTTGCTGCAATAATTATAACAATAGTCATATTAACAATCATAACAACAAGCCAGATAATATTGTACATATTCTATACGTATTACTATTATGAATAATAATCATATGTACTATCAGATCGCGTAAAAATCTAAGTTATCTCTGTTTGTCCTATTTTCCCGTACACGTATTACGTCCCTTGGCAATGAAATGTCAACAAGTATCATTCTGCGTGCCATAGAGTGCCCGTTTCATTTCTGACTAGTGCATATCTGTTGAAAGTACGTATACATATGATAAACTTACGGTGGAACGCAATGTTGGCTTGTCATGGCTTGTACATGCAACTTCTGGGCTCACTTGAGAAGCGATTAACGTTGTGTCTTGATACAGGTTTGCTGCAATAATTATAACAATAGTCATATTAACAATCATAACAACAAGCCAGATAATATTGTACATATTCTTTACGTATTACTAATATGAATAATAATCATATGTACTATCAGATCGCGAAAAAATCTAAGTTATCTCTGTTTGTCCTATTTTCCCGTACACGTATTACGTCCCTTGGCAATGAAATGTCAACAAGTATCATTCTGCGTGCCATAGAGTGCACGTTTCATTTCTGATGTGTGCATATCTGTTGAAAGTGCGTATACATATGAAAAACTTACGGTGGAACGCATTGTTGGCTTGTCATGGCTTGTACATGCAACTTCTGGGCTCACTTGAGAAGCGATTAACGTTGTGTCTTGATACAGGTTTGCTGCAATAATTATAACAATAGTCATATTAACAATCATAACAACAAGCCAGATAATATTGTACATATTGTATACGTATTACTATTATGAATAATAATCATATGTACTATCAGATCGCGTAAAAATCTAAGTTATCTCTGTTTGTCCTATTTTCCCGTACACGTATAACGTCCCTTGGCAATGAAATGTCAACAAGTATCATTCTGCGTGCCATAGAGTGCCCGTTTCATTTCTGACTTGTGCATATCTGTTGAAAGTACGTATACATATGAAAAACTTACGGTGGAACGCATTGTTGGCTTGTCATGGCTTGTACATGCAACTTCTGGGCTCACTTGAGAAGCGATTAACGTTGTGTCTTGATACAGGTTTGCTGCAATAATTATAGCAATAGTCATATTAACAATCATAACAACAAGCCAGATAATATTGTACATATTCTATACGTATTACTATTATGAATAATAATCATATGTACTATCAGATCGCGTAAAAATCTAAGTTATCTCTGTTTGTCCTATTTTCCCGTACACGTATTACGTCCCTTGGCAATGAAATGTCAACAAGTATCATTCTGCGTGCCATAGAGTGCCCGTTTCATTTCTGACTTGTGCATATCTGTTGAAAGTACGTATACATATGATAAACTTACGGTGGAACGCAATGTTGGCTTGTCATGGCTTGTACATGCAACTTCTGGGCTCACTTGAGAAGCGATTAACGTTGTGTCTTGATACAGGTTTGCTGCAATAATTATAACAATAGTCATATTAACAATCATAACAACAAGCCAGATAATATTGTACATATTGTATACGTATTACTATTATGAATAATAATCATATGTACTATCAGATCGCGTAAAAATCTAAGTTATCTCTGTTTGTCCTATTTTCCCGTACACGTATAACGTCCCTTGGCAATGAAATGTCAACAAGTATCATTCTGCGTGCCATAGAGTGCCCGTTTCATTTCTGACTTGTGCATATCTGTTGAAAGTACGTATACATATGAAAAACTTACGGTGGAACGCATTGTTGGCTTGTCATGGCTTGTACATGCAACTTCTGGGCTCACTTGAGAAGCGATTAACGTTGTGTCTTGATACAGGTTTGCTGCAATAATTATAGCAATAGTCATATTAACAATCATAACAACAAGCCAGATAATATTGTACATATTCTTTACGTATTACTATTATGAATAATAATCATATGTACTATCAGATCGCGTAAAAATCTAAGTTATCTCTGTTTGTCCTATTTTCCCGTACACGTATTACGTCCCTTGGCAATGAAATGTCAACAAGTATCATTCTGCGTGCCATAGAGTGCACGTTTCATTTCTGATGTGTGCATATCTGTTGAAAGTGCGTATACATATGAAAAACTTACGGTGGAACGCATTGTTGGCTTGTCATGGCTTGTACATGCAACTTCTGGGCTCACTTGAGAAGCGATTAACGTTGTGTCTTGATACGGGTTTGCTGCAATAATTATAACAATAGTCATATTAACAATCATAACAACAAGCCAGATAATATTGTACATATTCTATACGTATTACTATTATGAATAATAATCATATGTACTATCAGATCGCGTAAAAATCTAAGTTATCTCTGTTTGTCCTATTTTCCCGTACACGTATTACGTCCCTTGGCAATGAAATGTCAACAAGTATCATTCTGCGTGCCATAGAGTGCCCGTTTCATTTCTGACTAGTGCATATCTGTTGAAAGTACGTATACATATGATAAACTTACGGTGGAACGCAATGTTGGCTTGTCATTGCTTGTACATGCAACTTCTGGGCTCACTTGAGAAGCGATTAACGTTGTGTCTTGATACAGGTTTGCTGCAATAATTATAACAATAGTCATATTAACAATCATAACAACAAGCCAGATAATATTGTACATATTCTATACGTATTACTATTATGAATAATAATCATATGTACTATCAGATCGCGTAAAAATCTAAGTTATCTCTGTTTGTCCTATTTTCCCGTACACGTATTACGTCCCTTGGCAATGAAATGTCAACAAGTATCATTCTGCGTGCCATAGAGTGCCCGTTTCATTTCTGACTTGTGCATATCTGTTGAAAGTACGTATACATATGATAAACTTACGGTGGAACGCAATGTTGGCTTGTCATGGCTTGTACATGCAACTTCTGGGCTCACTTGAAAAGCGATTAACGTTGTGTCTTGATACAGGTTTGCTGCAATAATTATAACAATAGTCATATTAACAATCATAACAACAAGCCAGATAATATTGTACATATTCTTTACGTATTACTATTATGAATAATAATCATATGTACTATCAGATCGCGTAAAAATCTAAGTTATCTCTGTTTGTCCTATTTTCCCGTACACGTATTACGTCCCTTGGCAATGAAATGTCAACAAGTATCAATCTGCGTGCCATAGAGTGCCCGTTTCATTTCTGACTTGTGCATATCTGTTGAAAGTACGTATACATATGAAAAACTTACGGTGGAACGCATTGTTGGCTTGTCATGGCTTGTACATGCAACTTCTGGGCTCACTTGAGAAGCGATTAACGTTGTGTCTTGATACAGGTTTGCTGCAATAATTATAACAATAGTCATATTAACAATCATAACAACAAGCCAGATAATATTGTACATATTCTATACGTATTACTATTATGAATAATAATCATATGTACTATCAGATCGCGTAAAAATCTAAGTTATCTCTGTTTGTCCTATTTTCCCGTACACGTATTACGTCCCTTGGCAATGAAATGTCAACAAGTATCATTCTGCGTGCCATAGAGTGCCCGTTTCATTTCTGACTTGTGCATATCTGTTGAAAGTACGTATACATATGATAAACTTACGGTGGAACGCAATGTTGGCTTGTCATGGCTTGTACATGCAACTTCTGGGCTCACTTGAGAAGCGATTAACGTTGTGTCTTGATACAGGTTTGCTGCAATAATTATAACAATAGTCATATTAACAATCATAACAACAAGCCAGATAATATTGTACATATTCTATACGTATTACTATTATGAATAATAATCATATGTACTATCAGATCGCGTAACAATCTAAGTTATCTCTGTTTGTCCTATTTTCCCGTACACGTATTACGTCCCTTGGCAATGAAATGTCAACAAGTATCATTCTGCGTGCCATAGAGTGCCCGTTTCATTTCTGACTTGTGCATATCTGTTGAAAGTACGTATACATATGAAAAACTTACGGTGGAACGCATTGTTGGCTTGTCATGGCTTGTACATGCAACTTCTGGGCTCACTTGAGAAGCGATTAACGTTGTGTCTTGATACAGGTTTGCTGCAATAATTATAACAATAGTCATATTAACAATCATAACAACAAGCCAGATAATATTTTACATATTCTATACGTATTACTATTATGAATAATAATCATATGTACTATCAGATCGCGTAAAAATCTAAGTTATCTCTGTTTGTCCTATTTTCCCGTACACGTATTACGTCCCTTGGCAATGAAATGTCAACAAGTATCATTCTGCGTGCCATAGAGTGCCCGTTTCATTTCTGACTTGTGCATATCTGTTGAAAGTACGTATACATATGATAAACTTACGGTGGAACGCAATGTTGGCTTGTCATGGCTTGTACATGCAACTTCTGGGCTCACTTGAGAAGCGATTAACGTTGTGTCTTGATACAGGTTTGCTGCAATAATTATAACAATAGTCATATTAACAATCATAACAACAAGCCAGATAATATTGTACATATTCTTTACGTATTACTATTATGAATAATAATCATATGTACTATCAGATCGCGTAAAAATCTAAGTTATCTCTGTTTGTCCTATTTTCCCGTACACGTATTACGTCCCTTGGCAATGAAATGTCAACAAGTATCATTCTGCGTGCCATAGAGTGCACGTTTCATTTCTGATGTGTGCATATCTGTTGAAAGTGCGTATACATATGAAAAACTTACGGTGGAACGCATTGTTGGCTTGTCATGGCTTGTACATGCAACTTCTGGGCTCACTTGAGAAGCGATTAACGTTGTGTCTTGATACAGGTTTGCTGCAATAATTATAACAATAGTCATATTAACAATCATAACAACAAGCCAGATAATATTGTACATATTCTATACGTATTACTATTATGAATAATAATCATATGTACTATCAGATCGCGTAAAAATCTAAGTTATCTCTGTTTGTCCTATTTTCCCGTACACGTATTACGTCCCTTGGCAATGAAATGTCAACAAGTATCATTCTGCGTGCCATAGAGTGCCCGTTTCATTTCTGACTAGTGCATATCTGTTGAAAGTACGTATACATATGATAAACTTACGGTGGAACGCAATGTTGGCTTGTCATGGCTTGTACATGCAACTTCTGGGCTCACTTGAGAAGCGATTAACGTTGTGTCTTGATACAGGTTTGCTGCAATAATTATAACAATAGTCATATTAACAATCATAACAACAAGCCAGATAATATTGTACATATTCTTTACGTATTACTAATATGAATAATAATCATATGTACTATCAGATCGCGTAAAAATCTAAGTTATCTCTGTTTGTCCTATTTTCCCGTACACGTATTACGTCCCTTGGCAATGAAATGTCAACAAGTATCATTCTGCGTGCCATAGAGTGCACGTTTCATTTCTGATGTGTGCATATCTGTTGAAAGTGCGTATACATATGAAAAACTTACGGTGGAACGCATTGTTGGCTTGTCATGGCTTGTACATGCAACTTCTGGGCTCACTTGAGAAGCGATTAACGTTGTGTCTTGATACAGGTTTGCTGCAATAATTATAACAATAGTCATATTAACAATCATAACAACAAGCCAGATAATATTGTACATATTCTATACGTATTACTATTATGAATAATAATCATATGTACTATCCGATCGCGTAAAAATCTAAGTTATCTCTGTTTGTCCTATTTTCCCGTACACGTATTACGTCCCTTGGCAATGAAATGTCAACAAGTATCATTCTGCGTGCCATAGAGTGCCCGTTTCATTTCTGACTTGTGCATATCTGTTGAAAGTACGTATACATATGAAAAACTTACGGTGGAACGCATTGTTGGCTTGTCATGGCTTGTACATGCAACTTCTGGGCTCACTTGAGAAGCGATTAACGTTGTGTCTTGATACAGGTTTGCTGCAATAATTATAGCAATAGTCATATTAACAATCATAACAACAAGCCAGATAATATTGTACATATTCTTTACGTATTACTATTATGAATAATAATCATATGTACTATCAGATCGCGTAAAAATCTAAGTTATCTCTGTTTGTCCTATTTTCCCGTACACGTATTACGTCCCTTGGCAATGAAATGTCAACAAGTATCATTCTGCGTGCCATAGAGTGCACGTTTCATTTCTGATGTGTGCATATCTGTTGAAAGTGCGTATACATATGAAAAACTTACGGTGGAACGCATTGTTGGCTTGTCATGGCTTGTACATGCAACTTCTGGGCTCACTTGAGAAGCGATTAACGTTGTGTCTTGATACAGGTTTGCTGCAATAATTATAACAATAGTCATATTAACAATCATAACAACAAGCCAGATAATATTGTACATATTGTATACGTATTACTATTATGAATAATAATCATATGTACTATCAGATCGCGTAAAAATCTAAGTTATCTCTGTTTGTCCTATTTTCCCGTACACGTATTACGTCCCTTGGCAATGAAATGTCAACAAGTATCATTCTGCGTGCCATAGAGTGCCCGTTTCATTTCTGACTAGTGCATATCTGTTGAAAGTACGTATACATATGATAAACTTACGGTGGAACGCAATGTTGGCTTGTCATGGCTTGTACATGCAACTTCTGGGCTCACTTGAGAAGCGATTAACGTTGTGTCTTGATACAGGTTTGCTGCAATAATTATAACAATAGTCATATTAACAATCATAACAACAAGCCAGATAATATTGTACATATTCTTTACGTATTACTATTATGAATAATAATCATATGTACTATCAGATCGCGTAAAAATCTAAGTTATCTCTGTTTGTCCTATTTTCCCGTACACGTATTACGTCCCTTGGCAATGAAATGTCAACAAGTATCATTCTGCGTGCCATAGAGTGCCCGTTTCATTTCTGACTTGTGCATATCTGTTGAAAGTACGTATACATATGAAAAACTTACGGTGGAACGCATTGTTGGCTTGTCATGGCTTGTTCATGCAACTTCTGGGCTCACTTGAGAAGCGATTAACGTTGTGTCTTGATACAGGTTTGCTGCAATAATTATAACAATAGTCATATTAACAATCATAACAACACGCCAGATAATATTGTACATATTCTATACGTATTACTCTTATGAATAATAATCATATGTACTATCAGATCGCGTAAAAATCTAAGTTATCTCTGTTTGTCCTATTTTCCCGTACACGTATTACGTCCCTTGGCAATGAAATGTCAACAAGTTTGATTCTGCGTGCCATAGAGTGCCCGTTTCATTTCTGACTTGTGCATATCTGTTGAAAGTACGTATACATATGAAAAACTTACGGTGGAACGCATTGTTGGCTTGTCATGGCTTGTACATGCAACTTCTGGGCTCACTTGAGAAGCGATTAACGTTGTGTCTTGATACAGGTTTGCTGCAATAATTATAACAATAGTCATATTAACAATCATAACAACAAGCCAGATAATATTGTACATATTCTATACGTATTACTATTATGAATAATAATCATATGTACTATCAGATCGCGTAAAAATCTAAGTTATCTCTGTTTGTCCTATTTTCCCGTACACGTATTACGTCCCTTGGCAATGAAATGTCAACAAGTATCATTCTGCGTGCCATAGAGTGTCCGTTTCATTTCTGACTTGTGCATATCTGTTGAAAGTACGTATACATATGAAAAACTTACGGTGGAACGCATTGTTGGCTTGTCATGGCTTGTACATGCAACTTCTGGGCTCACTTGAGAAGCGATTAACGTTGTGTCTTGATACAGGTTTGCTGCAATAATTATAACAATAGTCATATTAACAATCATAACAACTAGCCAGATAATATTGTACATATTCTTTACGTATTACTATTATGAATAATAATCATATGTACTAACAGATCGCGTAAAAATCTAAGTTATCTCTGTTTGTCCTATTTTCCCGTACACGTATTACGTCCCTTGGCAATGAAATGTCAACAAGTATCATTCTGCGTGCCATAGAGTGCCCGTTTCATTTCTGACTTGTGCATATCTGTTGAAAGTACGTATACATATGAAAAACTTACGGTGGAACGCATTGTTGGCTTGTCATGGCTTGTACATGCAACTTCTGGGCTCACTTGAGAAGCGATTAACGTTGTGTCTTGATACAGGTTTGCTGCAATAATTATAACAATAGTCATATTAACAATCATAACAACAAGCCAGATAATATTGTACATATTCTATACGTATTACTATTATGAATAATAATCATATGTACTATCAGATCGCGTAAAAATCTAAGTTATCTCTGTTTGTCCTATTTTCCCGTACACGTATTACGTCCCTTGGCAATGAAATGTCAACAAGTATCATTCTGCGTGCCATAGAGTGTCCGTTTCATTTCTGACTTGTGCATATCTGTTGAAAGTACGTATACGTATGAAAAACTTACGGTGGAACGCATTGTTGGCTTGTCATGGCTTGTACATGCAACTTCTGGGCTCACTTGAGAAGCGATTAACGTTGTGTCTTGATACAGGTTTGCTGCAATAATTATAACAATAGTCATATTAACAATCATAACAACTAGCCAGATAATATTGTACATATTCTTTACGTATTACTATTATGAATAATAATCATATGTACTATCAGATCGCGTAAAAATCTAAGTTATCTCTGTTTGTCCTATTTTGCCGTACACGTATTACGTCCCTTGGCAATGAAATGTCAACAAGTATCATTCTGCGTGCCATAGAGTGCCCGTTTCATTTCTGACTTGTGCATATCTGTTGAAAGTACGTATACATATGAAAAACTTACGGTGGAACGCATTGTTGGCTTGTCATGGCTTGTACATGCAACTTCTGGGCTCACTTGAGAAGCGATTAACGTTGTGTCTTGATACAGGTTTGCTGCAATAATTATAACAATAGTCATATTAACAATCATAACAACAAGCCAGATAATATTGTACATATTCTTTACGTATTACTATTATGAATAATAATCATATGTACTATCAGATCGCGTAAAAATCTAAGTTATCTCTGTTTGTCCTATTTTCCCGTACACGTATTACGTCCCTTGGCAATGAAATGTCAACAAGTATCATTCTGCGTGCCATAGAGTGCCCGTTTCATTTCTGACTTGTGCATATCTGTTGAAAGTACGTATACATATGAAAAACTTACGGTGGAACGCATTGTTGGCTTGTCATGGCTTGTACATGCAACTTCTGGGCTCACTTGAGAAGCGATTAACGTTGTGTCTTGATACAGGTTTGCTGCAATAATTATAACAATAGTCATATTAACAATCATAACAACACGCCAGATAATATTGTACATATTCTATACGTATTACTCTTATGAATAATAATCATATGTACTATCAGATCGCGTAAAAATCTAAGTTATCTCTGTTTGTCCTATTTTCCCGTACACGTATTACGTCCCTTGGCAATGAAATGTCAACAAGTTTGATTCTGCGTGCCATAGAGTGCCCGTTTCATTTCTGACTTGTGCATATCTTTTGAAAGTACGTATACATATGAAAAACTTACGGTGGAACGCATTGTTGGCTTGTCATGGCTTGTACATGCAACTTCTGGGCTCACTTGAGAAGCGATTAACGTTGTGTCTTGATACAGGTTTGCTGCAATAATTATAACAATAGTCATATTAACAATCATAACAACAAGCCAGATAATATTGTACATATTCTATACGTATTACTATTATGAATAATAATCATATGTACTATCAGATCGCGTAAAAATCTAAGTTATCTCTGTTTGTCCTATTTTCCCGTACACGTATTACGTCCCTTGGCAATGAAATGTCAACAAGTATCATTCTGCGTGCCATAGAGTGTCCGTTTCATTTCTGACTTGTGCATATCTGTTGAAAGTACGTATACATATGAAAAACTTACGGTGGAACGCATTGTTGGCTTGTCATGGCTTGTACATGCAACTTCTGGGCTCACTTGAGAAGCGATTAACGTTGTGTCTTGATACAGGTTTGCTGCAATAATTATAACAATAGTCATATTAACAATCATAACAACTAGCCAGATAATATTGTACATATTCTTTACGTATTACTATTATGAATAATAATCATATGTACTATCAGATCGCGTAAAAATCTAAGTTATCTCTGTTTGTCCTATTTTCCCGTACACGTATTACGTCCCTTGGCAATGAAATGTCAACAAGTATCATTCTGCGTGCCATAGAGTGCCCGTTTCATTTCTGACTTGTGCATATCTGTTGAAAGTACGTATACATATGAAAAACTTACGGTGGAACGCATTGTTGGCTTGTCATGGCTTGTACATGCAACTTCTGGGCTCACTTGAGAAGCGATTAACGTTGTGTCTTGATACAGGTTTGCTGCAATAATTATAACAATAGTCATATTAACAATCATAACAACAAGCCAGATAATATTGTACATATTCTATACGTATTACTATTATGAATAATAATCATATGTACTATCAGATCGCGTAAAAATCTAAGTTATCTCTGTTTGTCCTATTTTCCCGTACACGTATTACGTCCCTTGGCAATGAAATGTCAACAAGTATCATTCTGCGTGCCATAGAGTGTCCGTTTCATTTCTGACTTGTGCATATCTGTTGAAAGTACGTATACATATGAAAAACTTACGGTGGAACGCATTGTTGGCTTGTCATGGCTTGTACATGCAACTTCTGGGCTCACTTGAGAAGCGATTAACGTTGTGTCTTGATACAGGTTTGCTGCAATAATTATAACAATAGTCATATTAACAATCATAACAACTAGCCAGATAATATTGTACATATTCTTTACGTATTACTATTATGAATAATAATCATATGTACTATCAGATCGCGTAAAAATCTAAGTTATCTCTGTTTGTCCTATTTTCCCGTACACGTATTACGTCCCTTGGCAATGAAATGTCAACAAGTATCATTCTGCGTGCCATAGAGTGTCCGTTTCATTTCTGACTTGTGCATATCTGTTGAAAGTACGTATACATATGAAAAACTTACGGTGGAACGCATTGTTGGCTTGTCATGGCTTGTACATGCAACTTCTGGGCTCACTTGAGAAGCGATTAACGTTGTGTCTTGATACAGGTTTGCTGCAATAATTATAACAATAGTCATATTAACAATCATAACAACTAGCCAGATAATATTGTACATATTCTATACGTATTACTATTATGAATAATAATCATATGTACTATCAGATCGCGTAAAAATCTAAGTTATCTCTGTTTGTCCTATTTTCCCGTACACGTATTACGTCCCTTGGCAATGAAATGTCAACAAGTATCATTCTGCGTGCCATAGAGTGCCCGTTTCATTTCTGACTTGTGCATATCTGTTGAAAGTACGTATACGTATGAAAAACTTACGGTGGAACGCATTGTTGGCTTGTCATGGCTTGTACATGCAACTTCTGGGCTCACTTGAGAAGCGATTAACGTTGTGTCTTGATACAGGTTTGCTGCAATAATTATAACAATAGTCATATTAACAATCATAACAACTAGCCAGATAATATTGTACATATTCTTTACGTATTACTATTATGAATAATAATCATATGTACTATCAGATCGCGTAAAAATCTAAGTTATCTCTGTTTGTCCTATTTTGCCGTACACGTATTACGTCCCTTGGCAATGAAATGTCAACAAGTATCATTCTGCGTGCCATAGAGTGCCCGTTTCATTTCTGACTTGTGCATATCTGTTGAAAGTACGTATACATATGAAAAACTTACGGTGGAACGCATTGTTGGCTTGTCATGGCTTGTACATGCAACTTCTGGGCTCACTTGAGAAGCGATTAACGTTGTGTCTTGATACAGGTTTGCTGCAATAATTATAACAATAGTCATATTAACAATCATAACAACTAGCCAGATAATATTGTACATATTCTTTACGTATTACTATTATGAATAATAATCATATGTACTATCAGATCGCGTAAAAATCTAAGTTATCTCTGTTTGTCCTATTTTCCCGTACACGTATTACGTCCCTTGGCAATGAAATGTCAACAAGTATCATTCTGCGTGCCATAGAGTGCCCGTTTCATTTCTGACTTGTGCATATCTGTTGAAAGTACGTATACATATGAAAAACTTACGGTGGAACGCATTGTTG
>JAWPHD010017124.1:0-46233 GCA_037043455.1 Cyrtodaria siliqua | reverse complement strand
GCATACATCCACATGGGTACAGACGTACATTAACGCGGAGGTTAGGTGTATTATTTACATTACATATAGCCACATGGATACAGAAGTACATTAACGTGGTTGTTATCTGTATTATTTACCTTGCATACATCCACATGGGTACAAAAGTACATAAACGTGGTGGTTATCTGTATTATTTACATTGCATACATCCACATGGGTACAGAAGTACATTAACGCGGTGGTTAGGTATACTTTTTAGTTACCTTGCATACATCCACATGGGTACAGAAGTACATTAACGCGGTGGTTAGGTATAATATTTAGTTACCTTGCATACATCCACATGGGTACAGAAGTACATTAACGCGGTGGTTAGGTATACTGTTTAGTTACCTTGCATACATCCACTTGGGTACAGAAGTACATGAACGCGGTGGTTAGGTATACTATTTAGTTACCTTGCATACATCCACATCGGTACAGAAGTACATTAACGCGGTGGTTAGGTATACTATTTAGTTACCTTGCATACATGTGCCACATGGGTACAGAAGTACATTAACGCGGTGGTTAGGTATACTATTTAGTTACCTTGCATACATCCACATGGGTACAGAAGTACATTAACGCGGTAGTTAGGTATACTGTTTAGTTACCTTGCATACATCCACATGGGTACAGAAGTACATGAACGCGGTGGTTAGGTATACTATTTAGTTACCTTGCATACATCCACATGGGTACAGAAGTACATTAACGCGGTGGTTAGGTATACTATTTAGTTACCTTGCATATATCCACATGGGTACAGAAGTACATTAACGCGGTGGTTAGGTATCTATTTAGTTACCTTGCATATATCCACATGGGTACAGAAGTACATTAACGCGGTGGTTAGGTATACTATTTAGTTACCTTGCATACATCCACATGGGTACAGAAGTACATTAACGCGGTGGTTAGGTATACTATTTAGATACCTTGCATACATCCACATGGGTACAGAAGTACATTAACGCGGTGGTTAGGTATACTATTTAGTTACCTTGCATACATACACATGGGTTCAGAAGTACATTAACGTGGTGGTTAGGTATATTATTGATTTACCTTGCATACATCCACATGGGTACAGCAGTACATTAACGTGGTGGTTAGGGAGATGGCATGGATCGGATATATTCTGGAAATCGTAACATTTAGCGCCATGGAGCTGGTCTATATGACAACAACCGGACATGCAGTCGGCATCTGTAGTGCACTGGTTAACCCTTTGTGAGGATACCTGTGTTCGTACATATAATCATAGAAGTGTATAATAATAATAATAATAATAATGATAATAATACATAATGATGATGATGAGGATAAGGAGGAGGAGGCGGAGAAGGAGGAGGAGGAGGGAGGAGGAGGAGGAGGAGGAGGTTCATAATAATAATAATAATAATAATAATAATAATAATAATATATTTATTTATCGAGGAAAACGCGTTTGACTTAAAGACCGGAGTCAAACTAGGAAAGCAGAATCAAGGGAACATGTCTACTTTGTTGGTATACACTGCACCGTATATAAGCATTGCAGGTGAAGAGAAAAATAATAAAATTTTAAAATATTCTTACCTCACTGAATCAATTGAAATTTGGCACAAATGTTAATGTTCTTGAATGTAGGGATATTTGATCTCTGTGTATGAAAGGGGTTTAATGTTTCTTTTATCAAGCTTTCAGTCATATCACGACGGACTTTATAGTACAGACAGGAATATCGAGCCGTAGAGACCCCTATTATCCACAGTATACTGAGACCGGGACAACTCGGCCTAGAACTACCCTTAAAGGCCATTATATGCTTAACGCCAATCAAGAGCATTTAAAATTCCATTTTATGAAGTATTTTGTATGACCCGGCCGGGCATTGAATCCACGACTGCCCGTGTGAGAAGCGTGCGCTCTATAGAGTTGTAAGCATACTACTGATATACTAGTAATAGTTTTAAGAGAAAAAAGAGAAAATCATCTGAAACAGAAAGAGAATTTTGTGTATATAGCCAGAAAACGGCCTGTTTTAATGTGCCCTTGACATTCAGTCCGTGGAGGAGACATAATTGAGACTGCAAGAGAAACTGTCTACATTAATATTGAAATGGAATAAAGACTGCCAGTGAAACTGTTTACATTAATATTGAAATGGAATTAAGACTGCAAGCGGAACTGTCTACATTAATATTAGAATGGAATAAAGACTGCCAGAGAAACTGTTTATATTGAATATATTGAAATGGAATTAATACTGCCATAGAAACTGTTTACATTATAATTAGAATGGAAGAAAGACTGTAAGAGAAACTGCTTACATGTTAAATTGTCATCTAATTTGACCCGGACTTTATTTCACTTTATAATTGTCATACATACCCTCAAAATGAATATTTTTTCTTTGAAAGTCAAGGCGCCTTGTATTATATGAAATTCGGCTCCATTTGTAATTACGTCAACATGTCTATGCACGAACTTATTATTACAGAAGTACTACAGAAGAGCAAAGAAGTATACAGACGTTTTATTGACAAATGAAATGTCAAATACATGTATACAAACATGTTAAATATATTCACGAAGACGATATAAGCATACCAATACTTACCCAAACCGCCAAACAAAGAACAACGTATAAACAAGCGATGCGAAGCATGTTTTCTGTAAATTCAACAATTTGTTAATTTGTTCAAAAGAGGTCCGGTCTCCTCAAATCTGAAACTTAAACTACTAAATATAGAAATTGCTAAAAGAAATTCAGGTGAACGTCGTGACCAAAGTTTCACACAAAGCAGGAGCGGATCCAATGGAGAGGGTGCGGCGAGACCCTACAATTTTGTTTTGGTTGCGAACCTTTTTTTTTTAACAGTTGTGCACCTCCCTCACCCAGCCACCCACCCAACCAAACCCTCCAACTGAAAATCGTATTTGTGTGTGTGTTTGTTTGGTTTTGC
Organism: Cyrtodaria siliqua; assembly: GCA_037043455.1. NCBI lineage: Eukaryota > Metazoa > Mollusca > Bivalvia > Adapedonta > Hiatellidae > Cyrtodaria > Cyrtodaria siliqua. Next base: position 43,258 of record JAWPHD010017124.1, on the reverse strand, counting down.
TAATTGGTTTTGCGCTCCCTCCTCCAATCTCAAATCCTGTATCCACCCATGCAATGTTCTTATCTCCACTAACATCTGATTATTGACCAACATTAAGACGTATTTAATAATATTGATAAGACATGCTTTCCATTTCGCTTGCCTTACTTTAAAATAGTAAAGGTGAACAACACAAACAGTGCTGGTGTTTGAATTTTTAAAAACAACGTTCTACTTGTAAACGGGTTTTAGCTCTACTGGCTGAAGGCCAGCAGAGCTTATGGGATGACGAGTTGTCCGTCGTCCGTCGACCGTCGTCCGTTACCTTTGGCCTTGTGAACACTCTAGGGCCTTCATTATTAATCGGATCTTTACGAAACATTGACAGTGTCTTTATATCAATGAAAACTCGGGCAATTTTGAAACAGCCAGGTCGGATTAGTTTCTCCGGAGTTATGGCCCTTGTTTTGCTGAAAACTGCCATATTAAGCCTTGTGAACACTCTAGCACCTTCATTTATTATTTGATCTTTACCAAACTTGCGTAGATTTTTAATGTCAATGAAAGCTCAGACAAGTTCGAAAACCAGCTAGATCAGACATTTAACAGCGGAGTTAGATCAGACATTTAACAGCGATATAATTTGCAGCAACTCTGCAGTTCAGGGTGAGAAGGTTCTAGGCCCATTTTCTATAGTTCATCTCGATGTACATGGAGGATGAGCCTGGCATGTTCATGCCTGTTAGGCGCCATATAACATTTCATGTGTTGGTGCGCCTTAAAACCCAATTCAATTCAATTAACAGCTGAGTTATTGCCCTTGATTTAGTTAAAAATGCTATATTTTGCCTCGTTAAGTCAATAGGACCTTTATCTTTCATCTGATCTTTACCAAACTTTACCAGATTGTTTATATAAGTAAAAGCTCGGACAAGTTCGAAAACCAGTTAGATCGGACCAGTAACAGCGGAGTTATAGCCCTTGATTTAGTTAAAAATGCCATATTTTGCCTCGTTAATTTGATAGGGTCTTATCTTTCATCCGATCTTTACGAAACTTCACCAGACTATTTATATCAATGGCAGCTCAGACAAGTTCGAAAACAGGCAAGATCGGACTAGTAACAGCGGAATTATGGCGCTTGATTAGTTAAAAATGCTATATTTTGCCTCGTTAAGATGATAGGGCCTTCATTTTTCATGCGATCTTTACGAAACTTTACCAGATTGTTAATATTAATGACAACTCGAACAAGTTTGAAAACCAGCCAGATCGGGCCAGTAACAATGAAGTTATGGCCCTTGATTTAGTTAAAAATCCTATATTTTGCCTCGTTAATACTATAGGGCCTTCATCATTTATCCGATCTTTATAAAACTTTACCAGATTGTTAATATCAATGAAAGCTCGGGCAAGTTCGAAAACCAACCAGACTGTAACATTTACATCGGAGTCATTGCCCTTGATTTTCTTAAATAGGCTATATGTTGGCCTCATTAAGACGAAAGGGCCTTCATTTGGCCGGATTTCATTAAAACTTTGCAGGGATGATCAGTACCAAGCCTAGTTGTACATAGTCACCGTGTTCCAGTTGAATGATTTTGGCGGAGTTATAGCCCTTTAAAGGTTTTAATACACAAACTTTGTTCGGACTAGTTCTCCTGAACCCCTGGCCGGATTACACGAAACTGTTTAGGGATGATCAATTCCATGTCTAGTTGTGCAAATCATCGCCGTGTTCCGGTTGAATGATTTTTGGCGGAGTTATGGCCCTTTAAAGGTTTTAATACACACACTTTGTTCTGACTAGATCTCATGAACCCCTTGCCGGATATAAACGAAACTTTTTAGGGATGATCAATTCCATGTCTAGTTGTGCAAATCATTGCCGTGTTCCGGCTGAATGATTTTTGGCAGAATTATGGCCCTTTAAAAGTTTTAATACACAAACTTTGTCTGATCTACTTCGCCTGAACCCCCTCTCCAAATTTCAATGAAACTTTGCAGGGATGATCAACATCAAGCCTAGTTGTGCATATCGTCGTCGCGTTCCGGTTTACAAGTATTTGACAGAGTTATGGCCCTTTAAAGGATTTTGATACCACACATTGTTTCCGGGCTAGTTCTCCTGAACCCCTGGCTGGATATAGACGAAACTTGGCAAGGATGATCAGTATCAAGCCTAGTTGTGCATGTCATCGCCATATTTTGGTTGAATGATTTTTGGCAGAGTTATGGCCCTTTAAATGTTTTAATACACAAACTTTGTCCAGATTAGTCTCTTCTGAACTCTTTGCCAGATTTCAGCGAATCTTAGCGAGGATGATCAGTACTAAGTCTAGTAGCACCTGTCATTGCCATGTTCTAGTTGAATGAATTTTGGCAGAGTTATGAGCCCTTAAAGGTTTTAATACACTAATTTTGTCTAGACTAGTTCTCCTGAACCTCTGGCTGGATTTCAACGAAATTTGCAGGGATGATCAGTATCAAGCCTAGTTGCGTATAGCATCACCATGTTCCGTTTGAATGATTTTTAAAAGACTTATGACCCGTTATACATAAACTTTATCTTGAACCAGTAGAACGTCCACGGGCCCTCTTGGTCCTCTTGTTTTACTAGCTATCTGTCATGCCACGATTCCATATACGCGTCACGGTGCCTTGTGTGTGAATTCTAACATATGACGCCTAGATCACTATCGAATAGGATCTGGATGCGCTTTCAAAAGCTTAAACGAATCGCAACCGAAAAAAACAAAGTCACGCATTCATAAATAAACTGAATATATTTATGACGCATATAATGCTTGGTGCGTACACGTATGAAACACTTGATGCGTTCATGAATATAACGATTGATGCATAGATGAATCTAGCGCTTGGTGCCTGCATGCATCTGACGCTTGATGCATACATGAATCTAATGTTTGATGCATACTTGAATCTAATGTTTGCTGCATATATTAATATAACGATTGATGAATATATTAATCTAATGCTCGATGCATACATGAGCCTAACGCTTGATGCATAGATGAACCTAACGCTTGAAGCATACATGAATGTAACGTTTGAAGAATACATGAACCTAACGATTGAAGCATACATGAGACTAACGCTTGATGCATACATTAATCTAACACGTGATGTGTACGTGAATCTAACGATTGTTGAATACATGAATCTAACGCTTGATGCATACATGAGACTAACATTTGATGCATACATATATATAATGCTTGATCCGTACGTAAATCTAACGTTTGATGTGTACATGAATCTAACACTTGATGCATACACGAATCTAACATGTGGTGCAAACATGAATCTAACACTTAATGCGTTCATGAATTTAACGATTGAAGAATACATGAAACTAACACTTGGTGCATACATGAATCTAACGCTTTATGCGTTCATGAATCTTCATGAATACATGAATCTATCGCTTGATGAATACATTAATACAAGGCTTGATGCTTACATGAATGTAAAGCTTAATGCATACATGAATCTAACTCTTGATGCATACATCTATCTAACGCTTGATGCGTTCATGAATCTAACGCTTGATGCTTACATAAATCTAGCGCTTGATGCTTACAAGAAGCAAACGTTTGATGCATACATGAATATAACGCTTGCTGGGTACATAAATCTAACGCTTGATGAACACATGAATCTAACGATTGATGCATACGTGAATCTAACACTTGATGCATACATGAATCTAGCGTTTGATGCATACATGAAGCTAACGTTTGATGCACACATGAATCTAACGCTTGCTGTATACATGAATATAACGCTTGATGCATACATAAATCTAAGACTTGATGCATACATAAATATAATTCTTGATCAGTACGAAAATCTAACGTTTGATGTGTACATGAATCTAACACTTGATGCATACATGAATCTAACACTTGATGCATACACGATTCTAACACATGGTGCATAGATGAATTTCACGTTTTATGTATTCATGAATCTAACACTTAATGCGTTCACGAATCTAACGCTTGATGAATACGTGAATCTTAACGCTTAAAGAATACATGAATATAACGCTTGAAGAATACATGAATATAACGCTAAATGAATACATGAATCTAACGCTTAATGAATACATGAATCTAACGTTTGATGCGTACATGAATCTAACGTTTGATGCATACATGAATGTAACACTTGATGCATGAATGAATCTAACGTTTGATGCGTACATGAATCTAACACTTGGTGCATGAATGAATCTAACACTTGATGCATACACGAATCAAACACTTGGTGCATGAATGAATCTAACGCTTTATGCGTTCTTGAATCTTGATGAATACATGAATCTAACGCTTGATGAATACATGAACCTAAAGCTGGATGCATACATGAATCTAACATTGATGCATACATAAATCTAACGCTTGGTGAATGCATGAATATAACGCGTGATGCATACATGAATATAACGATTGATGCGTACATGAATATAATGCTTGATGCACACATGAATCTAACACTTGGTGCGTATAAAAATATAATGCTTGATGCATACATGAAGCAAACGTTTGATGCTTACATGAATATAATGCTTGATGCTTATATAAATCGAACTCTTGATAAATACATGAATCTAACAAGTGATGCCTACATTAATCTAACGCTTGGTGCATACATTAATATAACGCTTGATTCGTACATGAATATAACACTTGGTGCGTTCAAGAATAGCGTACATGAATCTAACGATTGATGCACACATGAATCAAACGCTTGATGCGTACATGAATATAACGCTTGATGCACACATGAAGCTAACGCTTGATGCATACATGAATATAACGCTTGATACATGCATGAATATAACTCTTGATGCACACATGAATATAACGCTTGATGCGTATATGAATATAACGCTTGACGAAGACAGATATCTCACTCTCGCTACATACATGAATCCAAAGCTTCATGCGTTCATGAATCTAAAGTTTCATGCATGCATGAATCTAGCGCTTGATCCGTGCATGAATATTACGCTTGATGCGTTCAAAAATCTTAGCATTGCTGCGTATATAATAATGTTTGGTGCTAAGATCAAAATAACGCTTGGTGCGTGCATGGTACTAAATACTTAAAATGGGGTCCCTTGGAGGCAACGAACACAAACAAGAGAGGAAAGTAGTTAGTTGTATTAGTTGTATTTAGTCTGTTTATACGATGTAATGTCAGATGCACCACATCATACGCTCCCTAGCAGGTTATAATAGCGTAAATGAGTCTCCATTGCCCTTCCATAGTAAAGTTAGAATGTTGACAACCTGTTAAAAACTCAAGCCTCGTTAGAATTCTGGGAAACTTACTTTATCATGCAAATAAACATGTCTGCTATTAAACATCAACAAGGAAATAGGGGGTTTAATACCTTCTAAGAAACATTTCTGCAGTTGTATACTAACACCGGGTCGAAGGTCAACACTATTTTTACCCCTTGCAATTTCATACCCTGTCTACTTTCACTTCTCAAATTTATATCAAAAACTGTCAAAAACATGATGAGCTGCATTTTCAAATATCAACAACATGTCTAGAATACAGTTACAGCCAAAAAATAACAGGAAACTGCACTAAAAAAAGTTTTTAAAGAAAAAAAGATTAGCACTCTTTAATACAGAACTACTTTCGACTGCACCAGGCGAGCACATCCTGTTGATTTAGTGTAATTAGACCTAGCACCGGCTTAATCGATATTCTAATTGTAAGCTACGAAAGTTGGCTCGATGATCCCAATAGACCAGTAACACTGCTGATTTGTAGTCGGAGCGACTTTTTACAGCCACCACACAGACCGAAACAAACGCTAGTGTGTATGTCGAGACATACTGAAAAGTGGATCCATTGGAAGCAAAGAACACAAACAAGATAGAAAAGTAGCAGACTCGAGAATTTCCATGAGAGGTTATATAAGGTTCAATACATTTCGCGGCCCTTAACACCGGCTTTAAAAGTGGTAGTATACTTTAAAGAATCACAGATTGGGCATGACGGTCACAAAGGACCAGTTAGTAATAACACTACTGATTTGTAGTCGGGCCGAGTATTTACACAGCACTAAACAAATGCTAGTGAGAGTAGAGTGTCAAACGATCCCTTGGAAGTAGGAAAGAAACACAATTATAGATATAAACGTCGAGAAGGAAATGTAACATTCAAGCAATGTACTAGTAATTAGAAGCAATGTACTAGTATGTGACATCAAAACATAAATTGGTTGACAATAGGACTCACTAGGGGTAAACCCGGTATCAGCGCAAGTGGATTCTCGACGAAAACCAGTCACGGTTGCGCAACGATAGTGGTATCGGTTGCGCCACGATTAGTCAAAGATTCTCGACGATGTATGTTTACCAACGTAGATTTTGAATGAAAATGGAAAGTAGTTTGAAATTTAGCTAGTTTTCCTTCCGAAATATATCATTAAACGGTAATATATAAGTTAAATGATTATGTTTAAAAGAAGTGTTTTGCATACGTTTTCTATAAAGAACATTTTTACATCGATTTGAAAAATGAAAAAAAAATCTTAAAATCTTTAAAACGTATAGCACATTATGCTTTATCAAAACATGTACATACAAACAATTAGAAAGTAATATTTAGTTCATATTACTAGTCAAAGGTAAAAAAGTAACGGGTTTTAATGGTTCTACATGAAAGTGTCAGGGCATCTCGACGACAACATGTTTTACTTGAATCGATGCCGTGTGTTCTTTTAAGATGGACTCATCATTTTCATCTTCCATAGATGTATTAACATCAACTTCCTTATGTATATGGAAGATCCTTCCTCAAAATAAACCCCATCCCACTCTCAAACCTACTAGAAGCTATGATTCCCTCCATTAGATAACCCTGTAATTGTCGTAGAAAATCCCAAACTTCCCGCATTGGTTACTTCCTCCTTCTGTTACAGTAACACCTGCCATCACACACAAATGTATAGCTGAAATCCAGCTAAGTTTAATTTTTGTGGTTAAATATTTTTAGGTCAATATTTCAACTTGTTTTGTTCATAATATAGGAAAATAGTCTGAAAAACGGTATCTGGTTACACAAATAATTTATTTCTAAAAACAAAATTAATTTTAGCGAATATATATTTAATAAGAACACCGGGTATACAAAAATGTATTCCGTTGAGAACATTACATAAGCTGTCGGCAACCACCACATGAAGCAAAACATACCTGCATGTGCACTTTGTTAATAATAACATTACAGAAGCTGTGCGTAAATTTAATATAGAGATTACCCCCAAGCCAAAACATTTGCGTGTTGGTTACGGCAAGTTTGCTGTACCAAGCATTACCTAGTATATCGCCATTTTGTAATCACATGGCCTCAGCTATCGTCACGTGATTTATGTGGTGTCAGGGATTATTGACTTACTCTGATTTTGGCTACAATATCACTGCGCGGAGGTTGAGAAAATCCGTGACGCTGTAAGGGAGAAACCGCGACATTAGAATTGCAATCGTCAAGAAACCGTGACAGTTTTATACAAAGGAATTGTTATGTCGAATAACTACATAATACAGGCAGTATTGACCTTTGGTGGGGAAACCGATACCAATATCGTTGCGCAACCGTGACTAGTTTTCGTCGAAAATCCATTTGCGCTGATACCAGGTTTACCTCCAGTGGAACTACCGCCTTGGAACGGTCAGTGTCAAATTGGCCGCTGTTAATTTGCAGATGTGTGTGCTAAACTAAATACAGGCAGAGCTAAATGTGAAAGGACTAACAATAAAAAGGCAAACCATGAACGATAATTTTAATTTAACAAAGCATGAATAATAAATGTGCTTATCACCATTAATGTAACACTAAGATCGTAAGAAATGGAATGTGTTTCATTTATAGCATTCTTATTTCTATTCCAAAGTCAGGGGCTTATCCAAAGTGGAACGCACCCAACTCGCGCCCCTACTAAAATGTGAAAAGTTCTGAAAATGCATACATAAAAAGCGAGAAAAAAAGATTTGTTTTTTGTTGTTGTTGTTCTTCTTTGGTTGTCAATCCTTTTCTTTAAAGTTGCGCAGATACAGAAAGGGGATAGACGAGCAAAACTGCAGGAAGTAAACTCAGCGACACCAGTGTGGTGCTTGGTGTCTGTATCACCAGTGTGGTGTCTGTATAACAAATACTGAACTGAGGATCGAACACAAACAAAAGAGAAAAGTAGCAGACTTGGTTTTAACGTGAGTGCAACCGTAAATGAATTACTTTTGAATATGAAATGTTTTCTTTCGAGTTCTATTCCATTCACTGTGGGATACCCATTACATAATTGATGAAATATGGATAAAAAGCGTACGCCCTTTTGAATGTCCACGATATATCATCGCCATGGAAGTGTAAAAGTATGAAACCACTATTTATTTTTCACATTGACACCAATGTTAAAATGTCACATATTAATGATTTAACTTCAACTCAAGTATGGATAATGCAGCACTGTAATTTTCATATAGAAAACTAATTTTCCAATTTCAAAAATCATCAGAAAAGGTGGGGTCACAAAACATGTAAGAAAGTTCTTATTGGTTTACTAACCAGGTTTTCATTGATAGTTGCTCACAAAGTGTATGCATAGATTCGAAATTTCGGTTCATCAGTGATCCAGTAAACTTCTTATACATACAGCAACAAATTCGAATAGACATGGGCAGTTTTCCCCTACTTATATTAAATGTCCATTTCCATAAAAAAAAAAGAGGAGGGGTTACCTTTTTATTATAGGATCTGCACCTCGGATGTTTATATGCAATTGGTGGTGATAAACCTAAACACTAAGAAGCGTATAAACCACAATATACCATTGCTCGAAACCATGAAAGTGTTAACATATTGATACAATGTTATACAAATGTCCCCGCCAGACTGAAGTCATATATTGGTGTGCACACGATCCATCCCCGAGTTAATGGCTTCTTATTGGATTTTCGTACGGTTTGTTGTTCATGTTATAGAGTGGCGCCTCAATCAATATTCAGTTTTGTCATAGTTAATGTAAAACATACTGGCGGTAAAATCCATTACCATAAGATCAACCGCAACAGTATCGGTCGCTATCCAGTTATTAATCATGTGACGGTGGGGATTGTCAATCGTTTGGGTACAATATAAAATATGACTAAAATAATATCCACAAATCTGGCACGATAATTACGTAAATGTGTCACATGTGCAAAACTAAAAGATGAATATCACTTTTTTATTGAATGTTCGTTATATAATAAGATACGAACAACATATATAAAGAAATGTTCATTATATAATGAGATACGACCGACATATATAAAAAATTTACTGGAAAGACCAAGTATGTTTACATTTCGAGGCTTCAGTGCAAAACTATTGTATATCCTTCTTTATTCATATATAGTTACAATAGTTTTTCTCTGACCCCTCGATTTGTGGAATTTATAAATAGTGAAAATCAAAAAATTATAAGAAATGTGAGTGTCTTTGGTTTTAAAGCCTTTGAGATAAGAGTGCTCAATTTGTTAGAGAATAGTAATTAGTGTCCACAACACAGTTTTATTATGTTAACTGTATTTTTGCTTTCTGTAAAACGGTGAAATAAAGTTAATCAGGCCGTAAATGCTTGTCACCTACTCCGCATATATTAGGCGATGAAAACTATATTTAAAAGCATAATAAAAATAGTAACATAAATTACGTACAGTATTTATTTCTTGAATTACTCTATTTCTGCATGCTTTACTATTATATATATATATATTGCGTTTCTATTGACATATTTACTTTTTTATGAAGTAACTTTTGCATGTACCTGCTGTCAACCTTGTGTATATGTTTTGTATCCTCGTGGGTCTAATGACCTTTTGGAATTTTGCTGAATAAAATATATAATAATAAAGAATTAGTTGTATATTTTGCTATATCCACCAACCCTCCAACGGTAATCTGTTTCCAAATTATGTTGCAGGTCAACATTTGGACTAAATATAGACTTGTACCCGGTACACAGTATTAGTCTACTAGGACAAACTCATGATTTCATGGTTACTTTCTATTGAGAATATAATACAGTCGTGTTCATTATAAAATAATAAACGAGTTGAATCTATTTTATGAGCTAAAGCTCGAAAACCATAATAATTATTCACAGAGTTTCATATTTCTTCATGTAAAACGAACACTTATAAATACATAACGCTTTATAACGTAAATTGCACAAACTAAATACTCCGAATCCAGCAATATAATAGCTTTAACCAAATACCTAATAACAAATAGATTGGACATTACGAAAAGTATCCAAATTTCACGTGGCACAGTGCGAAAATGTCACAATTTATTTCCCAACTTTAAACACAGATATTATGAAGAGTTTTATAGATACAAGTTTCATTCATGCCAAATACCATCTCAAATGTAATTTTCTTTCCAATGATAGTATTTTTCTTTCTCTTACATTTAGAGCAAAAAAGGAGTTTGACGGAAACTTTGTCTATGTCAAAACCTTGATTTTTAAGAGAAAAGCGAAAAATGATGACATTTTTAACTTTAAACATCTTTTTATACAATTTCTTACTTTCAAAATAAACATAAATTATTATAATACCATTTTGCTATTCACTATGCATCGTGTGAATGTACTCATCAAAATCGGTGAATAATTGAGAGAGGAGATAAAAGGAAAAGTTAAGGTGCCACGTGGTATTTTGGTTACTTCATTGGTTAAGATAGGAAGTTTCCTATCGCTGGTTATTAATATGTCTGTGCTTTAACTAAAGGTATTATTTTGTGAGGCCGACCATAACCAATTGTTGGTTTGCTATTTCCCTACCTATACCCACGAAAAAGTGATAGAAAGTATTTTACATTGCTTTTTTGTTGTTGCTATTTTCGGTATAGTTTTCTTTAATTTCTTTAGGCACCGCTGCGGGTTCGAATTCCACTAGGAGCTCGACTTGTAAAAATCTCCGGATAAAATTCTCCGGATTTTTCATATGCCCTCCGAATCTCCGGATTTATGTGTACAATATCTGGATTTTCCATCAAATCAAATGTTCATGATGTAACAGCTATACTTTCACAGTTTATCAGCTATTTCCTGAATTGGTACTGTTACACTCCCTAGTCAGAGGAATATACACAAGTGTCGAATCAGTGGGTGTCATTCGTGTAATGCACTGACTGAATATACACAAGTGTAGAATCAGTGGTAATCCGTGTAATGCACTGACTGAATATACAATTAACGCCTAAGGACATAATAAGTTCCTTCAGTGGCATAACGACATGCGTAAACTAATGCAGCAATATCTGTGATTTCTTTAACTGGTTAACCTAACTGAAATAGCAAATGTCAGGAACTAGCAACGCCTTGTTTGTGGTACCACTATAACAGCTTCTGCTGTGTACGCTGATTATAATTTGTATACGAGTTGAATTTGTATTTGCATTTAGCACAATGGATCTACATACACGTACATGTATATCCATGTTAGCACGCATCTGTGTAGAAAAGCATATATCTACATACATCCATGAGAAAAGTAAGTGCACTTTCATAACAAAAAAACGGTTGTGGTAGTAACTATACCAAGACTTTCTAATCGAATTACTATACTAATTTATTCTTTTCTATAACTATTAAACAATGCACCAACTTGTATTCATTGCATAAATAATTTAAATCTGCGCTTTAAAAAAAATGGTGCGAAAATCAAGTGGCGCGCTCCTAATTTCCATTCAAAATGTTCTTCGCGCCTTTTAAATCTTAAATTTTAAAAATCGCAGGATTGTGTGTTAAAAAGTTTTGGCAGGCCTGTAAATGAATCCCACTTTCAGTATGTATTGTAAGTGTTGAAATGTCGATTCTTACGGATTCCTACCCATTTATGAAATCCTGGGTCGGGAAACAGCTAACAAGTAGTTTTTAAGAATGGCCTGATCATATTAAGGAGGGTACCAACCCCCGCCCCCTGGCATCTGGAGTACTGGCTTTTTTTGGGCATGGCATCTGGAATACTCCCTAACAGAGGGTTGGCATCTGGAATACTATTTGAACCATGCGAGGCCGCGCATCGGCCGAGCCCGACGGCCCGCAGGACCCGAGCTCTCTAGGGGGGTCCGGGGGCATGGCCCCCGCCCCGGAAAAATTTGAAACCTAGGTGCTCTGAAATGGCATTTCCAGCAATCTGAGACATAAATTAGCATTTTTTTAATTTTTTGGATGGAAAAAAATATTTTTTGAGAAAAATACGGCGTACGCGTATGAAAAACTGCGATGTCGGCGTACGGCGTACCACAACCTGGCGTACGGAATACTGGCTAATATGGGTCGGAATCCGGCGAACGAAAAGGGGGTCGGTACCCTCATTAAGGGGGTTTAAAGCATGGGCAAAATAGATACTAAAAGTATGTATGAAAGCTACTTTCTCGGTGTACATCGATTTACCCCATGACTGGAGTTACCGGGTGGATACCTAGCGTCTACGGAAGATGGTGATGTATGCTCGACTGTGGAACAGATTAAGATGAATGACAATAGAATAACAAAGCGCATTTTTAATATGGACCATTCCCAAGTGTAACAATAATTGGTCACATGACATTAAACTCGTGATGACAAATTTGGGATTAAGTAACTACTTTGAAAGCAAAACCGTTATTGACTTACCACACGCTAGTAGATTAATAGATGCCTATTATGCCAATATATGGGAGCAAGATAGTCAGCGTGAACCGAAACTAGGAACTTTTCGAATCTTTAAGAGGAATTTTCAGCGCGAAGATATGTACTAATAAATATGAGCAAAAACGAACGTTCAATCCTCAGTCAGTTCCGGATGGTATTTTACCCCTCAGAGTAGAGACTGGAAGGTACATTGGTGATCCACCAGACCAGAGACTGACTATGTGCATTCTGCTCATTACAGTCTATAGAAGATGAAACACATTTCTTGTTTGATTGTATTTACCGATCTGTTTAGCGTTAATGGTTCTGTCAGTCAAAAGCTTACGCATATTATGTAAAACCAACCCAGAAAACGTGCTAAATTTCTTATATGTGCTTATTTATTAAGAAAGAACATTCTGTATCATTAAATCTTAAATAATTGTTTAATTATTCAAGTTAACGTGCCTTGAAGGAAGAGTTTCCTGTTGAAATATACATGGATGTATTTGATAAAGATGTTTAATCAATTTACAATCTATGCATATTTATCTAATTTAAATTATGTGATATAAATCTGATTATTGTACTTAGATATGTTCTTTCTATATTTGGTGACCCATTGGGCCGGGTTCTTATGTTGTTTTATAAATATATGTATATATGATTACTTGTATGCACATGTCACAATAATAAAAACAATATTTACTTATAAATATCGAACAGGAAATGTAGCATATAGCCGCAGTTAATCAGACACACGCATCGTGACAACAACAATTACAAAAATAGATGACAGACATGGCATGTGACACCACAAACATATAAACGGATTGACAATATGGCTACCACCATGGAATGGTCAGTGGCAAAAACGTTCGCTGGGGTTTAAACCATGTTCTAGGGTGCATCAAACTTCACTCTTGTCCTATTATCATCTAATAAAACGGGACAGTGTAAATATAGAGACCCCCGCCAGGATGTATCATCTTACAACGAGGCAGCACTAATAGGCAATATATAAATAAAACACATAGATGAGCATGTGTATGTGAATATAAAAGAACTAAAGCCTAAGACCACACGGCTAGTACTGAATGCTTGGTAGAAGTCAGAGCAACAAGAGAATAAAACATTAAGAGCACGACAAGACAAGACAAGTTAAGAGAGGAAAGTAGCAAACTCGGCTGTATTGAAAACGTGTATGAAAGGAAATATTTGGAAATCGCTGAACACGATAAATATAAACAAATTTTTTATTGCTGTTTCGGTTTGATTGAAACTGTTCATAAACGGTAGTGAAAACATGCTAGCTACCGTTCACGCCCTCTAGCCCCGAAGCCCGAGTTGATACCATTCCATGGCCAGCGGCGTATGGTCCCAGTTCCTAACAAAATGCTTTGCCCTAAACGAGTAAACAATAGGCGAAATAAACAAAATAGAATTTAGTTGCGAGCAGAGGTTATCACAAGTAACAGTCAAAATACTACACTAAAAAGCAGACAACATATCCTAAGCGTGATTAAACAATACTCAGTGTCTTTAAAGGCTGGAGTAATGGAACCACCTATTCGAAATTAGAGTAAGATAACAAAGTAATTGAGAATATACCACCGATATCTGTATATACATATCGGGCTCAGCAATCTCCAAAGATGAGAATAAATGTCAATAAATACTGAAAAGGGGGTCCTTTGAAGGCAACGAACACAAACAAGAGTGAAGATAAAATATCCTTATTATTTTACGCAACTACAGATCGTTAAAATGCATTGAACACGTCAGCGAAGGCAAAGATTATACCATATTGTGCAACACATTTCTGAAATGAAAAAAGTACAAAAGCAACCATGGGAAAAGGTTAAATCCTCCGTCCAAGTTGCGCTGGCTAATGAGTACCGTAGCTATTTCTTAAAAGATCTTCCTTTCGTTTGTGCTGTCCACCAGGAACGTGAACTCTGGAGAAAGAACTAGACATGTGTTGCAGAGATTACAAGACACCATGCTCTCCTGTATTGTTATGATTTGTGTTATGAGTTTTACATACTGTATTAGTTTTATTAGATCAGGAACGTGTATGCATTTTCTCTATTAAACGTTCCTGATTAGATACTGTATTAGTTTGATTAGTTTTGTATTCAATGTATCAGATATAGGTTCCTCGGTGCATGTTTAGTATCATTTACATAGCACAGGCATGCCTGCTGAATAAGTTATGTCATAGCACGGGCATAAATGATTTATGACTGTTAATGGCAGAAGTTCACTGGTGAAAGTTCACTGGGATGCAGCATCTAGGTTAAAGCTTAGAAATGGCCTACATGCTAACTCATTAATATTCATAAGATTAAAGCCCTATAAAAAGGGCCGCATGCATGCATTGAGGGAGTTTTTAGGTAGGCAGTTTTTAGTTAGGATTCTGGATGTTATTTAGGACTTAGATTGGATTTTATTATTCTTCATTATCATTGTTAAAATTGTGTTTGAAATTATCATTTATTTTTATAATAGAAATAGTGTTATAAACGTAGAAAATAAAAGTGTGTAACCAAACAGTGGATTTATGTGTGATTTAGGTGTAGCACACCCATTGCAATACAGGAAGTGTCGGCCTGGGGTATCGCATAATGGCGTCAATAAATAATTCTCATTTCTTTTCGTAAAAAAAGGCATTTTCACTAATTTAAAGTGCTATTTTTGGTTTATATCGCATTGTTGATCTATTTGTTACATTTTTCAAGCATTGCCATGTTAAAATTGTGAGTTTTGATTTTTTTTTGCTTATATGGAAATGAGTGTATGAATACAATATTATGGCATCTCAGTGTTTATGTTTTTAAAGGGACCATTCATTCATGAGACAATTTCTTTCTTAGAAGATACATGACCCCCATTTTTCTGTGGAGTTTTTGGCAGCATATACGTCATTTGTGATGAGAATGTAAGTTATTCATTTTTAATTTGGGCCCAGATATGAATGACAACATTTAAACTTCCAACTTTGAGGACACAACGAGTTATATATAACAAATCTAACACTTTTCCCAACAGTATCTCCACGCTGTGTTACAACATTCACACCAGACTGAGTATGCTAATGTTGAGGAATGGAATCGAATGGGTCAGGCAGGCTAACTGGAGTATCCCGAGTAGGCTATCATTCAAGACATCAGTGGTGATGACAATAAAGTGGTGAGGTTGTTTATCTTGAAATTGGAGGACTTTAGCTAGTTGACCGATATCAGAAATAAATAATATTTAAACATGTTCAGCTTCATGAAGAAAACCATATTATTTAAGGTATATTATTTTCTTTTCTTTTTCTTTTTCCTTCTTTTCTTTTTTTTCTTTTTTCTGAAGCATGTAAAAGTAGTACCTCCTTTTACTGCTGTATACATCATCATGAAACGGTGTTTAATTGACTAGAAATGCTAGCTGACGACGAGGATATATATATAACTTAGATATTTTCAGAACCCAATACCACATAGTATTACCACTATTTTATTATTATTATTATTATTATTATTATTATTATTTTACATAAATTGAACATTTTAAAATGTATCGTTAAATAATTAGTTGACACAGGGAGTACGTTATAGGGAGGAGAAATGGGTTCATAAACGCTCTAGTTTATCGATTTATGTTGTCGCGCTAGAACGCCGCCATTTACTATGTTATCGATACAGGTAAATCGATCGTAAGCGCGTTACATTTGAAAAGTTAAAATTTCAGCCAACATCTCAAATTAGGCAGTTTTTACAGCCCCTTTTTACGGCTTTCTGTTATAATCAACATCACGAAATTACATTATTGGCAAAGATAAATATGTCTACTATTCACTTTTTGTTATTATTAATGCCTAATATAACCCATACTTCGTATCTCGTTTGCAATAGCTTCACACCATTTTTAATTCTATAAAATTAAAACACCATTTTTAATTCTATAAAATTAAAAATTTAGCTGATATCTCAAAAGGCACATTTTCATCACCTCTTTTTAGGCTTTGTCTTATAATCACCACCATGAAATTACCTTCTTTACAAAGATAAATATGTTTACTATTCACTTTTTGTTATTATTAATGCCTAAATAACCCGTAGTCTCGTATCTCGTTTGCAATAGCTATACACTGTCACGATTTTTTATTTGGCGCAGAGTGGCGCCATCTTTGTTACACGGAACCGTCTGGTAAAATGTGCTTTTAAACATGCAAACAAATACACGCTCTGTATCAGAGGACACAATGAAAATAAATAATACTTATGTTTACATTTAGCACCTTTATTGAGTTTGTAAGTGTAATAATTTATAAGAATTTGCTGTTTTTCACACACTCGCGAAACAACCGGAAATAGTCATTTTCACGGATGTAGTGAAACACATGCGCGACAACATAAATCGGCAAAACGAGCCCGTTTCTCCTCCCTATAACGTACTCCCTGGTTGACAGCAAATTGCTTTTGGAAATTAATTAATATTGGATTATATATCGCACCAGCAACACAGTATTTTTATATAATTCATTTATTATTAACTATATAGAAATATAGATGTCCCATTGATATCTTTCATTTATAATAATTTGCATTTTTTGACTACCTTTTCTTTCTTTTTTAAACAGAATGTTTTATGGGTTTCTTTAGAATGTTTTGTTTTTTTCTGTCGTGAAATAAATCTCATTCGAAATGCAGTTTTTTTTTATAGATAATATAAAAAAAGAAATTTCGAATGGCAAAGGTAAATCAAGGGACTGTAGATAGACGTAAATTAATAAAATACTGATATATCTTTTAGTTTTTATTTTCCACGAAAAAGCACAGGCGCCCCCTACAGGAGAGAGAGAAGAGGGATAGAGAGAAGAAAAAATTGTGTTGTAGTATACATATATAAACTACAACACAATTTCTTCTTCTCTATCTCTCTTCAGGGCGCCTGTGCAAAATAGGCTGCGTATTCAATCATATAATGACTTATACAAGTATTGTATAAATCCTTGCATTATGTGATCATGTGATAAAAATATTTAGCTCATACGAAAATAAATAATGCTTTTGAACATCGCCTATACTAACTCATCAGCGGGAAAGTTACTTCCCTTTCCTTGCAAGACTATTAACCAATCAACGACTAGATAACAAAATCAGTTCAAGAGAAAAAAATGTCGAGCGGGCGCGGAACTACCATCGATACAAGGTCTGAATTAAACGAATTAGTCCGCCGAAGAGCAGAAATAGCGGTAACTATGACTTAATTAAATATAAATCTATAATATCGTTTGACGAACAGTTTTCAAAAAGTCCACCAAAGGTTTGAAAATAGCGTTGTTTTCTTAGTATATATTTGCAAATGGCGGCCATTGTAATGACGTCACTCCACTTCCGGGTATATCCTAGAGGATTTCCCCCTTTTTGTTTTGATTCCTTAGGTAGTTTTCCTGAATATAAAGTTAGAAACTAAATATAATAGTTTGGCTTTAACTGAAATAGTTTCTTTTCCCAATAATCTAATTTAGTGATCATATAATGTTTAACGGCTCATCAACACAGTAAGTTGAGTTATTTAGAGCCGCCACAGAGAGAGGGGAATGAATCCAGGAACCGTGCCCTACTCTTATTATTGAATAGATTCCTATGGCTCTTTAACGAGCTGGGAGGATACGATACACGGGACTGTCTGGTTTACTTCCTCATCCGACGGGACGAGGCTAAGGGAAATTGTCTTACCCAAGAACACACCGACGAAACTCAGAGGATTGAACCCGGGGCCTACGGTAACAAATCAGCCTCGTTACCGACTGCGCCACGCCAGCCGTCTTTAATAGAATAATACTTTTTGTAAAATAAATATAATATTTATTTTTAAAAATTCATTAGCGGTAACTTTTAGTTTTAGCCATTAAAACACAAGATAATTGCTTTGACAGACATCATTCGCAACATCTCGTACACTGCTTCACAGCATTACTCGAACGTAAATTGAAGGTTTCCATATTGATTACGTCATCACGTCTTAAGATTCCCACCAAAACAAATTTGCAATTCAAATATCAAAAGTAATCATCCAGATTTTGCAATGTTATTTAGGCTGATGGGGTCATTGACATATCGGGTACTACAGATAGGTACCTGGGTACATTGATGTATACAGAAACGTACTCGAAAATCTTTGAATTTCAGAACGGCCCCCAAATATACAGAAACGTACCCGGACAAACAAGGTCTCATTGGCGGAATTGAAACAATTTAGAACTTGATAAAACAACTGCTTAAACAATATTGTTTATCATTAACTATTGCGCTGTTGTTCTTAAAACATATTTAGGCTGCCATAGTTCGTAATAAAATACAGAACTTATTGTCGTAAAACTGGAAGTTGTTAATCATCAAACCCGCGCAAAAAAGTAATCAAATATGCAAGCTCATCATTCAAGAAGAGTTGGTCAAATATTTAGACCAACTGTATTCCTTTATTTGGAGGCAATTGCTAGCGGCTTTTAAAAAGTGAATCGATTAAACTTTGTAAACAATGAAAGTTTTGTTTCCGTGAAGTAACAGAATGCGTTACGGCCGTGTTTTACGACATTGTATTTTGTATCCGGTACATTTATGTATATGTGGGGGCCTTTCTGGATTTCGATGATTTGTGGGTACGTTTCTGTATACATAAATGTATCCCGGGTGCCTTTCTGTAGTACCGGTACGACAATGACCACATAGCGTCATTTAGACGATTGCTCCATCAAGTTTCAATTTTATTTACATGAAATCAGTGATGACGCCCCAGTATGTCTTGTTTATTTTTCTTCAGTAATTCAGAATAAAATAAGATTGTGATTAAGTATGTTATATTTGCGGTGAACAAACTGAAATTAGCGAAGCAAAACATATTTTTTCCTCAGTAGTTTCTGTACATTTCCATTGAACACTTGAAAAATGTATAAGCTTAGCAAATTCAGCGACTGAATGATATTGATCGAGCAGGTGCGCATCATTACAGGCGCTTTTATTTGCTATTTACTTTATTTAGAACAAGTGCCTACATAACATTTTAACTAAAGTAGCAAAAACATAGAAAAGTACCGAGGACGCAGTAGATTTAAAAATAAGGTCAACGCTATGTTTACAAACAATAAATTAAGCTCACAAGCTATTGAACTGACCAACCAGGTAGTACTGTCACTACTGTGTGGTGGTCAGTAGTGTTGGGAATCAACTGAAAATTTATGATCGATCATCAGAACATTTAACTGCTTCGGGCGTTTGAACTCGCAGCCAAAACTTAAATTACACTCGCGGTAATAAATAGTGAGAGTGAGCCATATACATATTACGCAATACATACTATGGTCAAAACCTAATGCGCTAATGGAAGTCACGTGATCGCAGAAAAGGTAAATATGGTGGGTCCCACTTTATTTACAGTTAATAATCAAAGCTTCTTTTTTTTCAAACTCACGAATGTATTACTACAGACTTCTAAGGGTCTATGCAAATGTTTTCAGGTATACATTTCACTGAATAAAAGTCAGACGGTTATTTGGTTATGCTCAATATCTGCTTACCTACGGACAGTGTCCCTTTAAGACAATGACTATGAAAAATGTCCTAATCAATTCATCAAAAAAAATTGACCAAAACTCAAAGGAAGAGATGCTTCAGTTAACCTTTTGTAACTGCTGGTACAAATCTGCCATTCTGATTTTTTAAGGTTTGGCTCATTCACAAAATTATGTTGTACTTTCATTTATATCAGGAAACACTGGCAAATTTAGAAAGGCAGATTTATGCATTTGAAGGAAGTTACCTGGAGGACACGCAACTCTATGGGAATATAATCCGAGGATGGGACAGATACCTTACAAATACAAAGTAAGTCGGACACAAACATTTTGCAAAGTTATCAAATACTGTTACACAGAGCTGTAGATATTTTTTGACTTCATTGAGTATTTACTCAACAGATTCAAAATGAATGAGTGAAAAGGAACTTGTTCAGAGTAAAAAATTCTGTAAATACATGTAGTTTGTGCTTTAAAAATGGATGTAAATTAATACACTTTAAAAGAAGCAATTATTCTGATTAAATGAAAGTTAAAAAAGAAAGAAACACTAACTTGTAAGACTTTAATATTAGACACATGCTTGCAACAATTTTCATCATGTACATGAATAAACTTCCACAGGACAATACAAGCACATGTAATACTCATGATTTTTAAAAGTTATGAGGATTTGTAGTAAGTTGATCAGTAATGATCAATGATACATTTGAAAAAAACTGAGGATTTTTGTTAAAAATGTATGAGTAAAATACCCCAAAACTCAGCTTATCTACAGCTCTGAATAGATACTGTACGCATACAAAGAATGACAGCTATTGACATTATACCTACATGTAACAAATACAATTTTAAGCCAAACGGATATCTTGTCAATACAAAGTAAGCCAGTGATATACCTTATAGTTAAAGGTCATGATTGAGAAACTGCCAACTTAGAGTCAGCATTGTCGGAACTACTTTGTCTGCATGTGCCTGGAAACACTGATTAATAATATGGTACTGGACCAAAATTTACGCATAGTCCGAGTTATTATTAGCATGTTAGAAAAACAGTACAATATCAAACTTAATAAACACCTTGACTTTGAAACATTTTCTTTAGTGGGCCATTATCAAAGATAAGCATTTTCCCATAGCTTGATTGAAAAGTTTTCCACACACAATTAACCGAATATATTCAAAAGTACTATAAAACCCTGTTATACACCTCTAAGGCTTTGCTACCCAAAGAGGTAATTATTATTTTCTTTCATGAGTTCTGATTGACTTTGTCATAAAAAATTGTTTCGTATAAATAAAAAAGAAAAGGTCATAGGAAAGTATATTCAGGCCATCCGTAAAAAAACTGTTGGTCTGCTTTGCTCGACCTACTCACTAAAAGGAGCCCTACCCAAAACTTTTTATTGCAATTCTTTTACCTTTTTGTTTTTGCTATCTTAAAGAGTATTTTTCGTTTAATTTCTTGTGGTCTTTACCTCCTTTGGAAAAAACAATTATTCACCTTCCTACCTACCCACCTAAATCATTTTGGGTTGGAGCACAGCAAACCAACAATTATTTAAGGATGACCTCAACAGTGTGTCTCCAGCTTGACTGTTAGCCTGCCATTTGCAACATCTCATCAGAGCACTATTTTTACATCTCATTGACTTCCTTCCGGCTAACAAAATGCTCACATTTTTGCTTTGTCGAAATATGTACAAGGCTCGATTCCGAATTGACCCAGTTTGTACAAATGTTTATCCTCGCTTCATCATACTTGTACATTGTTGTTTACTTATTGCAGATAGCAGTTGGTTTGACTCCTTTCTTAACCGTAACTTCTATTTCAGAAATACAAATAGCAAAGATAAACGTAACAGAAAATTTAAAGAGGCTGACAGACTGTTTTCTAAATCGTCCGTCACATCAGCAGCGGTAAGTTTTAGTCTTTAATACATTTCTTGCGGGGAGTAATTAAAACATGAATCTCTCGGGTCTTGTGGACCGTCGATCTGAATTATCAGTGAATTTTGTTGTGCAATGTCACAATCACACCAAAGCCAGCTACAGTCCAGTCAGTACAGTTGAATAACCTGGAATAAATGGTATACCATGTTTAGTTGGCATGCTGAAATACTGCCAAGGCACGAAAATTTCACTCATCCACTCGACATGAGTGCTCATTCTTACAGGACAGATTTTCCTGACCTGACTGCGCATCCTGTTTTAATGTTGGCTTTTATCTTGGCCAAATTTCGGACCCAATCCCCTTCCTAAAATGTAATCTATTTTACTCCTTTTTCTGTTAAAAATTTCCCTCTGTATGGAAAACAAAAAGCTACAAAACATCAAATTATTTTAAAGTAATAATTAACCAGGCAGTTTATTGCTTTATTGAATGAAAGTTTGAGAATGGGAGATCATGATTTTAACTGATTATTTATGTTTCTTAGACATTCACCCTTTATATGAAAATGATGCAGAAATCTCCTTCCTGAAATTTCGTTACATGAGGGCCCTGGCCTCAGTCCCATTAAAGCTAATGGGAGCCCTGATGTTGTAGTACAATTTGGCCTCATTTGACTGAACATGAAAAAGTGCTCATGTTGTATTTTTGTCTGTTACTATTTGACGGTCAATACCCCTCCTAACATCGTCATACCTGTAAATGCAGTACATCGTTGTTTATTTGCAGGCGGTCAGTGGGTTGCCACAGGCGGATCAAATGTCCGAAAAAAGTGAGTGTTAGTACACAATATTTTACTCTCTGAGACTCTCTTTCAGGCACATTTTAGTCTTGTTTTAGATTTCCTAAAAGAGATCAGACTATATAAATCATTGTAATGTGTTTTTATATATATTTACTTGTTTATATACCCGTTGACGGGCATTCGTTGATTTACATACATAGTTTATATTACACCTTATCATCCCTTATTTTTTAATAGTTTTATCTTTATATATTTACATTAATTTTTAATTAATACTTCATTTCTTCATTTTTCATCAATTTTTGCGCACAATATGACCTATTTATGTGTTGACGTGCCGTAAAACACCATTCATTCATTCAGGCACATTTATCATGATGTTTAGGCTGTGCCAAGCAGTGTATCAATTTTATCCATCGAGTTTTAACAAATTCATAATGAGTAGGCACGAATCTTTCTATCACACTACTCCAAAAACGCCTTGTAAATAAGGAATATTTAGTGTTTTATTTAAATCCGCCTTCATTACTCATTGCCTTCATTTAAAGATAGAGCACCATCGCGCAGTATCTTTACCAGTCTGTATTTCTAATTCTGACAGATGGCCCGGACAGCCCAGATTCACAGAATAACCAGAATAGTGCCAACACACCCGGACCACAGACAAATGGACATATGTCGAATGGCAGCGACAGGGATACCCCTATGAACCACTCCTCAGGGAAAAATGTCAAATCTGTGGCGAGATCAAAAAAAGGGAAAATTTCCAAACGCAACAGGTAGGATTATAGTCCATCAAAACGGGTTTCTATTTAAATATTGTGCGTGTCTTTAATGTAAGCTTTTGTTTCTGTGTTAAGAGTTCATTCTTATATACCTATCAGGGTGTACATGCTGTAATTAACATCAAGCCATGTCTGTTCCAGCATAAAGAGTTCAACTTCAGGTTTTAATCCAATAATAACATGGACTATAGCTATGTTGCAATGGGATACATCATACCTGCGTATTACAGCATGTGCACACGTTTGCAAGCTTCCTGTTGTCTGCGTCTGAATATGTACATTGCAAACCTGCCAAGTGAAAGTATAGAAGAATGATAATATTAAGGACGTTATCTGGTCCATGTATTAACATTTTTTACACAGTCACATTGCAGAGAGTTGCAAAGCAGTTTGGGTTGCAAAGCATTACTTACTACACTTCGGAGAAAGCAAACATTAATATAAGGGAAACAGTTTGGAGATTTACATCTGTCTGTCCGTCTACGCGTTTGACGTTTTGGTTAAAGTTTTTGTTTTTCCTCATTTTTCAAAAACGTAATGTCGGAACGCTTTGAAAATTGGTACACATTATCATTACACAGTGTAATATGACAAGAACCATAACTTGTCATGTATTTTACTTGAATTATCCCCCTTTTTACTTAGATCTTTCAATTAAAAGGTTGAATTTGCCATCTGGCATGGTGCTTCATTTGTTATCTTCTTATTTAAGGAACTGGAGTTGATCTGGAAAAGTATAGGCGTCAATCCAAATACGAATAAAACCATAATGATGTGTTTCAGTTCCATATTCAATGTACATAAAATTATGTGCTCAGCTAGGCCCTATGTTCTGTACGATTTCATTATTATTATTATTACTCGGCTAGTTTTTGATGTACAGTCGAACTTCGATAGCTCGAACACCGGTGATTCGAATACCATCGGTAACTCGAACACATTTTCCGGTCCCGACACAACTCCTATATAATTCAATGTAATTTAATCTCGATTATTCTAATATTATTTCTCGAAAACCCCGGCTCGCTCGAATACTTTTTACGGTCCGAAGATCCTTTTTTTTTTGTGTGAATTTAAACCTCGCTGAATCGAAGGTGATGATCCGTTGCCATGCGACGTCGGCCGTATTAATTGTAATCGACGTGGATGTATTTGTTTGTAGCAAGTTCGATCATAGTGCGAAAACAGATCAAGTTGGTTGTTAAAGGTGCGAACATTTATGATTGAAAAGCGATAATAGACAGATAACATTTATGATTGAAAAGCGATAATAGACAGATAAAATTTATATTTAGTGAACTTCGTTACTTTTAATTACGATAAATTAAACACGATTGATTTTCTAATTAAATAATGTTTGTTGATTGGTTTTAATAAAAATAAAACAATAATTAAAATAAAATGTGTTCACTTTTTAATTAGATAAGAGCATTTCCCGAGTATGTTTAGTGAACTTCATTTACTGTTAATTACGATAAATTAAACACGGTTGATTTTCTAATTAAATTACGTTTGTTGTTTGGTTTTAATAAACTTAAAAAATAATTAAGATAAAGTGTGTTAATTTTTTAATTAGGTAAGAGCATTTCACGAGTGATTACTGATTACGCTATTGTCTATTCTATTCAATGTTATGTACCGAAACCAGTCTTACCTTGTTCTCATTATTCGGACTTCCGGAATGTATGTTAAAATCTATTAGTGTGATATTTCTTTAAATAAATGATGATATTTCTTTAAATAAATGATAAAACAAACATATTATTGCAGTTTTTCTTGTATTTTCTTGTATTTTCAGTGTAACAATTACATGTTATATATCCGTTATGAGGTTTAAACAAACATGCATGAACATAAAAAACATACCGAGAACGATACATGACGTACACAAGTAACACTATTTCGGGTGGTACACACATTCGGATAGATATTTTGGTTTTTACTGTTGCCTCGAAGCCACCGATTCCCTATGGTCCTGCTGACTTTGAGCTATCGAGGTTCGACTGTATAATATTAATATTAATTCATATGATGCTTTAAGGCTCTTACACATGTTTGTTTTGTGATCGAAATACACCTCATTTGATTTATATGTACAGCTATTAGCAATATCACCGCCTTTTAAACTAATATTTATAATATAGCGACAAAATCAAGCCGAATCCAGACCAAACCTTTTCATAAACAATAAAGAAACAAAGCAAAGGTGACATGTGGTTGAATTTAATGCATATGATTATTCTATATGGAACTGAAGCATGCAATGAAGGTTTTCATTTGTATTTTGATGACACCAATCACTTTTCCTGATCGCATCCAGTACTTTTATAAATGGCCATGTTGCATTATAAACTGTGATATAAATAATTCAGACAGAATATTCATGTTGTCTGCACATTTTTACTGCACCCTGAACATATAAGGATGTTAAGTGTTTCTAGTAGTATTAGTTACATTCAAAGCTTTACATGTTTTAACTATGCTTGTATTTGAATTATTAGATACAACTTTTTATTGTGTCAGAGTTGTTTGTAAATAAGGCCTAAAAAAAAGTATGTGTGTTTCCGGTTTCCCGACCGACCCTACTTTTTCACCGCCGACCCTAAATATTTTTAGCGAGATGGATAAAGAAAATAAAAAATTACAAATATTTTTTATTCAAATGATAATTTTGTTAGCATCAATTTAACATGAATTCATAGTTTAAACTTAACACGTGTCAAACAGTTTGTATCCTGATGAGACACAGAGTTGTTAAGCATCTAATCTGGATCCAAACTGTTTGCAAAGGTTATCAAGAAGTTGCCTTAGTACAAAAATGGCATAATATATGCGAACAATATATATAAAAAAAATATTTAAAAAAAACACTTTTTACTACCTACCTACCCTAACTTTTTGACAGGGTGAAACCAGAAACACACATTTTTTTTTTAGGTCTAATATAAATATTGCATCACTGTTGTTTATTGCTGCTCAAGAGCTGGTAGATAATTATCACCCTGTGTATAAAGTTGGGCCAATAAAATAGGGTAATCACTAACCAACTGAATCGCTTTCAAGCCTTAGAATTGCATTTCTCTGCAGGTGAAAAGGTTCTATTGTTTGGGGCGCTTGTTTCAGACAAAAAACTTTTTTTCACTTTTCAGACAAAATACATCTCGTCCCTAAATAAGTTGTATATCAGAGAAACAGACATTTTTAGTGGTAAATAAAAATACCTTTCTTTTTAAAATCGATTGAGAAATTAAAAAAAAGTCATGTGTGAAAGCTCTTTTTGATGGGGGCATTTTCAATGCAAAATTCGGCTGCATGAACAATTTGAAAAGAAAAAAAAATTCTCGAATGTTTTATCCAAAAATAGTTTTAAATTGTTGAATATTCATAAGTTAAGACACCATGAAAATTTTATAGCAAAATATGAAGGCTAACTGAAGTTACATGAAATTTCTTAACAAGGAATTTACATGGGAGAAGCCCCATCAAAACATCTTTTGGGCTGTAAAATATTTATTTCTCAACCGATTTTCAAAACTAAGGTATTTTTTATTTACCACTAAGAATACCAGTTCTAGTGATATATAATTGATGAACGTATTATTTAAATTGCTCAAGCTACTGCAGAAAAACATTTGGCTGAAACAATGGCTCGAACAATAGGCTCATTCTACATATTTTTATCTAGATGTAAATGGAAAGTGGGCCTGGAATGTTCATTCCTGTTGGCGCCATGTAATCTTTGTGTGTTGGTGCACCGTAAAACCCCAATTCAACTCAACTCTCGTTTTTCATCTTACTAATGGCAGAGAACAGCTTCTGGTTAAGGTGATAGTATTGTTGGTATCTTGTACTAACACCTGAACTGCGATATTGAGGTGAAAAAAGATTTTTTTATTGTATCATCTATGTGTTGAACACCAAAATATACATCATGAATATTTCTGTCCGGTCATCAGTGGGGTAAGGGAATGGGGAAAACATTTGTAAAACATCAAATCAAGGGAAATAGACACTTAACAGACATTTTACAGAATGCATGTGCCAATTCCTGCGTTGTAATGTAGTAAGAGGCATGCTAACCAGTACAGCAACTGGCAGAAGTGTTTTTAGAAATAATGACATTAAGTTTTCTTATATCTGTGTATATTGAAACCTGCGAGAAAGTGTTGATTCTGACAGATGTCGGGAGGTATACACAGTCTTCGAATTAACCCACTAGCCCGAAGCCCGGGGCTAGTAAACTGTCATTCGGGCTAGTAATTTTTTCTAATTTATGTAGTCGGGGCTAAAGGAAAATGTACGGGTTTTCATTGAGTATATAAGAATTCGGGCTAGTGACACAAAAAATTTAATTCAAAGACTGTATACAGTCAAAAAAAACTAAAAACATCCGTCGTATTATATTTGGCCTAACGTTTGATAGTAATGATGCAAAAATGTATTCAAACTTCAAATATTGAAACCTGAGAAAGAAAATATTGTTAATTTTGTTTTAAAAAAAAAAGTTATCATTAACAGAGTGCCATACTTTTCTATATGTTAACATTGCATTGTATTGTATTCCAGACTAGAGTTAAAAGTTAGAAGAGGAAAAGATGTAAGCATTGGTTGTTTTCTTTTCACATTTCTTACTCCTAACATTGCATGATGGATGTTGTATTTATAAGTTTGAAATTGCGTGTAATATTTGCTGGTGTTCAATGTTCGTAATCCTTTTAACTCTCTAACATGACATCAGTGAATGAAATGGGTTTTTTAAGTCCCGTTAATATAAGGTCAGAAAGAGATGAAAGATGGAGATTCCCATCAGAATGCCACCACCTGAGAGTGAACCAATGCGATGTAGAGGTGTGTGTGTGTATTTCTAAGGATTATAGTCCCTCCACCTACGACAGGCGTCTTACCTGACGATTATAGGCACAATGTCTGGACTTTTATCTGTGTGTTGTTGTGTGATGTGATGATATGTCGACTTGAAACAGCGAACTCAATGGTTTCTTTATAGCGCTGCCACACTGGAATACCACGCCTTGGTAGACATGATACCCCCACCCGCCAGTCACATTATTCTGACACTGGTCAATCAGTCGCAGCACTACCCATTATTTGCTCGTCAGGCAAGGGTTACAAGTGACTACTCCATTTTTAAAGTCTTTGGTATGACGCGGTCAGGGGACTCGAACCCATGACTTCCCGAATGCAAGGCAGACGCTATAACCACTACAGCACAATGCTTCGGTGCGATGTAGAGGTCTGCATTTTTCAGTCTTTAAAGTCATGCATCCGGCATCATTCGCCTGGCGTCACAAAAACTTAACATTGGCTAATTGTTCATTTTTATACCCCCACTTTCACAAGGGTTCCACGCGTAAGGAGAAAGTGGTTAACAATTATATATATCCGGTTCATTTGAATTTATTTGTAAGGGAAAAGTCTTGGAAGTGTTGTTGTCTCAATGGGAACCCTGTTTATGGGTGGATAAATATATCTAAAAATGTTGTTTAACCAACAGAAACTCAAAGTTATTTTTCTTTTTCGCCATTTTAACCGAGGTTCATACAGCCTTAAAAAGTCCTTAAAATTCAGAATTAGCCTTTAAAAGTCCTTAAATCCACTCCAGCCTTATAAAGTCCTTAAATTCTGACAAATATCATTAAAGTCCTTGAATTTCATAATCAGTCGATTAATTGTACGAGAGGAATAATATCTGACGTAGTTTAAAAAAAATCGGCAAAAAAAAAAAATGTTGATAATGTTATTAGTTAAACCGTGCCTTAAATAGGTTATTAGGGCCTTAAAAGTCCTTAAATTTCATAATGATAATTCTGTATGAACCATGTTAACTCTGTTTATAGGTGGATAAATATATCCCAAAACATCATTTAACCAACAGAAACTCAAATGTTGTTACTTTGCTTTTTCACCTGTCCAAACCTATGTTATGTGGTATGTTATTTTGCTTTTTCACCTGTCCAAACCTATGTTATGTGGTATGTTATTTTGCTTTTTCACCTGTCCAAACCTATGTTATGTGGTATGTTATTTTGCTTTTTCACCTGTCCAAACCTATGTTATGTGGTATGTTATTTTGCTTTTTCACTTGTCCAAACCTATGTTATGTGGTATGTTATTTTGCTTTTTCACTTGTCCAAACCTATGTTATGTGGTATGTTATTTTGCTTTTTCACCTGTCCAAACCTATGTTATGTGGCATGTTATTTTGCTTTTTCACTTGTCCAATCCTATGTTATGTGGTATGTTATTTTGCTTTTTCACCTGTCCAAACCTATGTTATGTGGTATGTTATTTTGCTTTTTCACCTGTCCAAACCTATGTTAGGTGGTATGCTATTTTGCTTTTTCACTTGTCCAAACCTATGTTATGTGGTATGTTATTTTGCTTTTTCACTTGTCCAAACCTATGTTATGTGGTATGTTATTTTGCTTTTTCACCTGTCCAAACCTATGTTATGTGGTATGTTATTTTGCTTTTTCACTTGTCCAATCCTATGTTATGTGGTATGTTATTTTGCTTTTTCACCTGTCCAAACCTATGTTATGTGGTATGTTATTTTGCTTTTTCACCTGTCCAAACCTATGTTATGTGGTATGTTATTTTGCTTTTTCACCTGTCCAAACCTATGTTATGTGGTATGTTATTTTGCTTTTTCACTTGTCCAATCCTATGTTATGTGGTATGTTATTTTGCTTTTTCACTTGTCCAAACCTATGTTATGTGGTATGTTATTTTGCTTTTTCACCTGTCCAAACCTATGTTATGTGGTATGTTATTTTGCTTTTTCACCTGTCCAAACCTATGTTATGTGGTATGTTATTTTGCTTTTTCACTTGTCCAATCCTATGTTATGTGGTATGTTATTTTGCTTTTTCACTTGTCCAAACCTATGTTATGTGGTATGTTATTTTGCTTTTTCACCTGTCCAAACCTATGTTATGTGGTATGTTATTTTGCTTTTTCACCTGTCCAAACCTATGTTATGTGGTATGTTATTTTGCTTTTTCACCTGTCCAAACCTATGTTATGTGGTATTTTTCAGGGAGGAGATTGATACGGACTGATTCTACTGTCGAGTATTCCTAACTGGTGGCAGCTTGGGAGCTACACACAAGTCTGGAGAGAAATTTTCTTCAGAGGCATTGGTAGATTGTCCAAGTATTCCTGCTGCTGTAAACATGTTTTTTCAAACCCACCTCTTGAGAAGACACCTGAAATATATGTCTTAAATCGACATACATTGTATTGTGTAGGTGATTTAGAACTTTCCGGATGTGTGCAACTGTTGTTATTATTCAGCTGGGAACCAGTGTTAGTTCTTTGAGAAAACATGTTTAATGGAAAGAGGCAAATATCTCTTGAATTTAAGCTGCAATGACTTCAACATTTCTCGACCATGGGATGGACAATTTGATACTGTAGGAGCAGATATCTTTATGTAAATGAGTTATACTTTAATAAGAGGCTTCGTGTACCGTGTTTTACTCTGTAAACCATCACATATGATGCGACGTAGAATCGCTAGGTTGATCTTAATGCGTCAGTTTAAGTTGTGTGTCATTTATCACAAGCATATTTATGACAAGTATATATTATATATAGAGAGCGAAAGAGAGATCTGAAAAAGTTATTGTTTTACCAGTTATAACAATATGTTCTGTCAGTTAATAGTCCGATCAAAAATTGACAACAATGTTTTATTGACAGAATACATGGCCGTCTTGATATATGTCAACCCAAAATGTTTTAAACAACACGATTTTTGAAAGAGGAATAACTAGTATATAGATGTTTACAAATACATGTAATTCATTTGTTTTCAGATAACACATTTTTTGAAAGGAAAATAACGCCCTCCCACCCCCGACAAATCACTTTTCAGATAAATGTATATACTAAGGGGCTAAGGGGCTAGATATATAAATTTATAGCAGTTTGGCTTTTTTAGTGCTTGAACACATGAAACCCTGTCCACAAGACTGCCATGTTTACCTTTAAGTGAGACATTTACAGGAATGACTTGTTTCAAACATATGCTGTTTCACTAGTCCAGCACATTGTTTCTCCTTCAATAGTTGATTTATTAATTGAAAACATGTTACATGGTGTATGTCTGTATTTAAGGAGCATTTTACTCTCAATTGTTAGAAATGCTTTTCTCGAACATTAAGACTCGAGGTCAGACGGGAAAAAACAAAGGTGTATCAGACAATTGTAAAAATTCGGTTCACCATTTATTTTAAACATAGTGTATTAAATCATTTTAGAATTATTTTATTTTTAGCTCTACTGGCCAACGGCCAGCAGAGCTTATGGGATGGTGTGTTGTCCGTCGTCCGTCGTCCGTCTGTCGTCTGTCTGTCGTCTGTCGTCCGTTAACTTTTCTTCAAACGACTTCTCCTCAGAAACCGCTTGGCTAATTTTGACCAAACTTCACCTGGATGATCCTTAGATGAATGCTTTTTAGATTTGTTAAAATTAGGTCAGCGCTACATCCAAGATGGCTGCCATTACCATATATGGTCGAAACCTTAAAAAATCTTCTTCTCCAGAACCGCTGGACAGATTTCAACAGTTATTCTTTTAAAATGATCGCCAACGCCCAGACTATCAAGTTTGTTCAAATAAAGTCCCCGGGGTCAAAAATGGCCGTGCCCCGGGGGTCCAAAGTTTGTATATTGAGGTTTTGCATGTTTTTCATATAGACATATAGGAAAAAACTTTAAAAAATCTTCTTCTCTGAAACCACAAGGCACATATCTCTCATGTATTACATGTAGCATCAGCTTATGGTCCTCTACTATGTTTGTTCAAATGGTGACCCTGGGGTCAAATTTGTCCCCGCCCCGGGGGTCACAGTTTTACATAGACTTATATAGGATTTTTTTCTAAAAAATCTTCTTCTCGGAAACTACAACAGCCAGAGGTTTGATACTTTGCATTTACTATAAGCTTATGGTCCTTTACCAAGTTTGTTCAAATGGTGACCCTGGGGTCACATTTGGCCCCGCCCCAAGGGTCACATGTTTTACATAGACATGTATAGGGAAAAACTTAAAAAATCTTCTTCTCCGAAACTGCAAAGGCCAGAGGTTTAATATTTTGCATTTGCTATAAGCTTGTGGCCCTCTATCAAGTTTGTTCAAATGGTGACCCAGGGGTCACATTTGGCCCCACCCCGGGTGTCACAGTTTTACATAGGCTTGTATAGGGAAAAACTGAAAAAAATCTTCTTCTCTGGAACCACATGGCACAGAGCTCTCATGTAATACATGTAGCATCAGCTTATGGTCCTCTACTAAGTTTGTTCAAATGGTGACCCGGGGGTCAAATTTGTCCCCGCCCCAAGGGTCACAGTCTTACATAGACTTATATAAGATTTTTTTTTTAAAATCTTCTTCTCGCCAACTACAAGAGTCAGAGGTTTGATATGTTACATTTATTATAAGCTTATGGTCCTTTACCAAGTTTGTTCAAATAGTGACCCTGGGGTCACATTTGGTCCCGCCCCAAGGGTCACATGTTTTACATAGACATGTATAGGGAAAAACTTAAAAAATCTTCTTCTCTGAAACTGCAAGAGCCAGAGGTTTAATATTTTGCTGTTGCTATAAGCTTATGGTCCTTTACCTATTTTGTTCAATGGGGACCCTGGGGTCACATCTGGCCCCGCCCCGGGGAATCACAGTTTTACATAAATGCTTGTATAGGGAAAAACTGAAAAAAAAATTCTTCTCTGGAACTGTAAGAGCCAGAGGTTTAATATTTTGCATTTGCTAAAAGCTTATGGTCCTTTACCAAGTTTGTTCAAATGGTGACCCTGGGGTCACATTTGGCCCCGCCCCAAGGGTCACATGTTTTACATAGACATGTATAGGGAAAAACTTAAAAAATCTTCTTCTCTGAAACTGCAAGAGCCAGAGGTTTAATATTTTGCTGTTGCTATAAGCTTATGGTCCTTTACCAATTTTGTTCAAATGGGGACCCTGGGGTCACATCTGGCCCCGCCCCGGGGGTCACAGTTTTAGATAAATGCTTGTATAGTGAAAAACTGAAAAAAATCTTCTTCTCTGGAACTGCAAGAGCCAGAGGTTTAATATTTTGCATTTGCTATAAGTTTATGGTCCTTTACCAAGTTTGTTCAAATGGTAACCCTCGGGTCATATTTGACCCCGCCCCAAGAGTCACATGTTTTACATAGACATGTAGAGGTTGTTTTTTTTGAATTATTTTTTTTTTAATATTTTTTTTTTGAATTATTTTTTTATTTTTGATTGAATTTTTTTTTTTTTATTTTTTTTTTATTTATTTGATTTTTTTTTGATTTTTTTTAAAATATTTTTTTTTATTTTTATTTTTTTTATTTATTTATTTTTAAATATCTTCTTCTTTTTTTTAATTTTTTTTTTTTTTTAGTTCTATGTTCGACCAGTCGGACCAGTAACAGAGGTGTTCTTGATTTAGTTAAACATGCTATATGTTGCCTCGTTAATACGGTTGGGCCTTCATTTTTCATCTGATCTTTTACCAAACTTTACCAGATTCTTTAGTTATGGCCCTTGATTTAGTTAAAAAGCTGTTTTTTGCCCGAAACTTTGAAAAAAACTTAAATGGCAGTCACTCACTTCAATGATGTTATAAGAGCCATGTTAGCCAGTAGAGCGTCCACAGGCCCTCTTGGGCCTCTTGTTAGAATTGTGTGATTCCTGGTTTCAAGAAACTCACTACTCAATGAGTGATACAAACAATCTTAATCTGTTTCTCACAGCAAATAAATGGCTCATTCAGTTCTGAGAATACACTGAGTTGCATCATAATAGCATTCATGATGTGATGTTATAATAGCCTGACGTGATGTCATAATACCAGGGTGTGATGTCATAATACCAGAAAGTGATGTCATGATAGAAACAACCAAATAAAAATATAAATGAAGCATTGGTTCAGTGATAAAAATTGGACCAATGAAACCAGTTAATTTAAAGCTCATTACATTCTCAGAACACATCAATGTTTTACTGGACATTGAGTAATAAGGTTCTTTAAACCCAAAAACGCAAAATTCTAAAAAAATAATTCTAAAATGATTTAATAGACTGTTAGTTCAACATATGTTTATTTGTACAGACATAAATGTTTGATGTGATGAGGCATTGGGGGAAATATTGTGAACATAGAGGATCTTACATGAGTGCCTGTTATTAATGAATATATTGAACGAGTTGGATGCAAGTATATAATGCTCGGCACAGCCTCGAATCATATCAATTTTATCCAGTGAGTGTTAATAATAAATTCAACATTCAATAGGCACGAAAAAGAGATTCTGTTTATCACATAACTCCCAAGACGGCCTGATAAGGTGCATACTTTGTTGTATCTTCCTATATATAACGTCGTCATGTGATGACGTCGTATGTTTGTATAAAGACAACGTATGTTGACTTAGTCTTCTTCGTATGTCACCGAGAAACGGAACTACCTGGTATTTTAAACGATTACAAAACTCAACGAAGCAATTCTGTTGCACACCGAGCTGAACGGAAAGGACCGGGCGATGGTTCGGTCTTCATTTGCATATTTATTTGACTAGTGTAATATACATTTATCATGGTTTATTACAATCCCACATCGCAAGTTATATGATAAATATAGATATTTTGAGTGAAGTAAAACTATATTTTCAATTATGTTTTCATATATATATGTGAGTCTTATAACCATATATTTTCACAGTAGGAGAAACGGGGCATCCGTGGTTAACGTCTCTGACTTGAAATCACTTGCCCCTCACCGCTGTAGGTTCGATCCCTCAGGGGCCTAGGAATCTTTATGCTATCCAGGAAGCGGAACGTCGGTGGTTCTACCCAGGTGCGCGCCCGTGCACGAAAATTGCCCGGAGGGGCACCTGGGGTCTTCCTCCACCAATGGAAGCTGGAAAGTCGCCATATGACCTTAACTGTTGGTGCGGACATAAAATCCAATTCAATCAATCAATCAGTATGAGAAACAAAAAAATCTTTTAGAAAAAAAAAAGTAAATGATTAGCTTGGAAATGGTCAAAGAAAAGGAATTACAGATTTGGAAAGTTAGTAAAGTATTGGTCAGTGCTCACGAAATAAGATTGCCCTAAGCCCGAGGTCTGTCAAAATCTGGTTTGGTCCCTTTTTTCCATATTTTACAATATAATTAATCGAGGGCCTGTCAATATTAATTTTAGGGCCTGCCTGTCGAAGTTTATCGAAATTGGTCAAGAATTTTAAAAGTTACTATTTTAACATATTGAGCCAATGACATCACCAAAATTGTATTTTTTCTGCACAAAACGGGTTTGTAAATATAATTATTTTTTGTTTTTTTGTGAATAGATAATAAATGACATACTCTAAACCAACACATCCTCTATATCTCACAAATGCTTATATTAATATATCTACGCGAAAAGATTATTGTCATTATTTTAAGTAACTGCGGCCCCAAATGGTTACTATTAAAGGAGTATTTCACAACATCATTTTTTTTCATGCTTATTTAAGATCTGCATCATGACCTCGTGTGTGTAAACTTGGGAGCGTGGCAGTTCTGCCGGTTTGAAGGTTCTAGCCCATTCTCCATATTTTATCTTGATGTAAATGGAGAATGAGCCTTGCATGTTCATCCCTTTATATAACCTTCCTTGGTGCACCATAAAACCCAGTTCAGTGATCTTGACCAATGTGTTAATGATCGTCTGATTGTAACATCAAAAAAACAAAAACACTATTCTTCAGTGTGCTTGTAGTGCTGATTTAAAGGGCTATTTTTATTTTTTTTTAAATTGCCCAGGTTGATATAAGGTTGATATAATTTACAATCAATGTGACTTTTGCTGTGTACATCCCATTCAAACTTCATAAGTCTCAATTTTGTTTGAATTTAATTCTGTTGCAGTTCTTTACTATTATTATACCTGTGATATATCCAACTATCCCTGGTCTCAAAATGCTACCTTTGATACCTTTAGTTGGCCAACATATTCGGTATCATCTGTCCATCATTGTGTGATCATCGTTGTACACATTTAAATCACATGTATATCTTTATTGAAGCATGTGGAGAGGAAAATGAAACTAACGTGAATAAAATGATAAATTGAACAGAAAATGCATGTGTTTTACTTTTGAACCATTACAAATTCGTGAGGGCAACCTATCATAGGCCACCAATAAACTGGGATTAGCAGTTGTTTTTGCGGGATGTATTTTGGTATAGCACTGTCCGTCCGTAAACAATTACGCATTCTGCAGTCAGATAACTTCAAAAGTCAAGTTTAAAACATTCTTTCATGACATAGCATTGTCCTTCAATGGTGAGATGTGGAACCCCATTTCTTTGATGTTTGTAGGTCCACGCTACAAAACCGTTTATCAAAACTCGATCCAGGTGTTTAGATCATATAATAAAATAAATAATGTACATGTGCCGATTAAAAGTATAGTTTTCATGGGTTCTTAAAATACTTGTGATTGAATATGCATATGCATAAAATGAATTATGAGTAATGGTAACGAGTAATTCGGGTTTTGACCTGGCTGGTTAAAGGGAATGTGTAGCGACACAGCCAAACATGCTCTGTTATTGAGAGTTCTGAAAAAAAATCGAAAACGGCCAAAGAATGATCAAAATCGGACGGTAAACAAAATAGATATGACGATTTGAAGGTTGTTCTTAAATGGATATTGGTAAATATCATTTAAAGCAAAGAAAATCAATGCAAATGAATTCAAAATCATGTACTGGTCATATAAAGCATTATTGCCATTATCATTTATGTATACATATTTTTGATATAGTTGCTGTCATTTTCTTCCTATAAACCAGTAAAGTTTCATATTGATAAATATTCCATATATGGTCATTTAGAACTATGATGTCATAGCTCTCAAAATGGCGGCTTCCATATCCGTTTGAACAAAACCTTCAAATGATTATATCTTCTTTGTTTATCATCTGATTTTGATCATTCTTTCACCCTTTGCTAAGTTTTTCAGAACTCTGTATAACCAACATTGTTTGGCTCTGTCGCTACATTTCCTTTAAAGCCATTTATATTGTGTCTATAGTGTGGATTCTCAAAATATGTAAGTTATATATATACCTCGTCGTCTGTAGGGGTCTCAGTTATACGTAGATTTATAAAGGAAAATCTTTTAAAAAAATCTCAAACTACATGAGCTAGAGGTCTTTATGTAATAGATAGAGTCTGGTCTCAACGAGTTGGCTTATTATATAAACACCGAGAAGGGCATAGCCAATCGAGGTCGTTTAAATAACCAACGAGCTGCGACAGAATCTATCTTTTTGTAGCATGGTGTACTGAGTAACACTGATGTCAGAGTGACGTCCCTCTATAGTTGTAGTACGGTATAGCCACGCTCCTTTAGTTACCCTAAATTAAACGATTGAATGCTTTGCATTCATCAAAGGAAATGTCACCGACCATGCTACAACCATATATACACTTACTGGGCATGAACATACAGACAGAACCATCCAACCATCATTGGCCCCGAGGTCCGTCCCCACTCCTTGTGACATAACCTCAGGGTCACAACTTGGAAACCGTTGAGATCCCAACCTATAACCATATATATACACTTACTGGGCATGAACAGATAAATACATCAGGATAATGTGTTTACTACGTGCGTACATTGCAGGTATTGAAAATTAAACCAAACTACTAGAAAATGTGTCCGTATGTGACATATGTCCCACTTTAACAATGTCGGTCACATAAAACACCAATAAAGTGTAAGTATGTCAAGGTCA
Organism: Cyrtodaria siliqua; assembly: GCA_037043455.1. Taxonomy (NCBI): domain Eukaryota; kingdom Metazoa; phylum Mollusca; class Bivalvia; order Adapedonta; family Hiatellidae; genus Cyrtodaria; species Cyrtodaria siliqua. The sequence goes on along the minus strand of JAWPHD010017124.1, from coordinate 4,690 downwards.
TTCTCACTCGCCTTTTAGTAAGAAATTTTCTATTGAAAAGATAAGTGAGCATTCCAAGAATGAGATCAATTGTCCTTTTACTGTTTTTTTTATGGGATGTTTTGGTGTCGCCTTCATAGCATGGCATTCGGTGTCAATATGTCCGTCGCCGTCGTCCGTCACACTTTAACCTTGGCCATAGCTTGAAAAGCATTTGACCTATGTTCATTAAACTTCACACATACCTTCATCTTACCCTAAGGAGTGTCGTTACACATGTCCAATAACTCTTTCGTTTTTAGCTCTACTGGCCAAGGGCCAACAGAGATGGGATGGCGAGTTGTCCGTCGTCCGTCTGTCCGTCGTTTACTTTTGTCTCAAGACGATAGTGCCTTCATTTAACAGGTTGTTAATATCAATGAAAGCTCGGACAAGTTCGAAAACCAGCCAGATCGGACCAGTAACAGTTCTGGCCCTTGATTTAGTTAAAAATGCTATATTTTGCCTCGTTAAGACGATAGGGCCTTCATTTTTCATCCTATCTTTAGCAAACTTTACCACATTGTTAATATCAATGTAAGCTTGGACAAGTTCTAAAACCAGCCATATCGGACTAGTAACAGCGGAGTTATGGCCATTGATTTAGTTAAAAATGCTATATTTTGCCTCGTTAAGACGATAGGGGCTTCATTGTTCATCCAATCTTTACCAAACTTTATCAGATTGCTAATGTTTTTGAAAGCTCGAACAAGTTCGAAAACCAGCCTATCGGACCAGTAACAGCGGAGTTGCGGCCCTTGATATAGTTAAAAATGCTATGTTTTGCCTCGTTAAGACGATAGGGGCTTCATTGTTCATCCGATCTTTACCAAACTTTATCAGATTGTTAATATCAATGAAAGCTCAAACAAGTTCGAAAACCAGCCATATCGGACCAGTAACAGCGGAGTTATGGCCCTTGATTTAGTTAAAAATGCTATATTTTGCCTCGTTAAGACGATAGGGGCTTCATTGTTCATCCGATCTTTACCAAACTTTATCAGATTGCTAATGTTTTTGAAAGCTCGAACAAGTTCGAAAACCAGCCTATCGGACCAGTAACAGCGGAGTTGCGGCCCTTGATTTAGTTAAAAATGCTATGTTTTGCCTCGTTTAGACGATAGGGGCTTCATTGTTCATCCGATCTTTACTAAACTTTATCAGATTGTTAATATCAATGAAAGCTCAAACAAATTCGAAAACCAGCCATATCGGACCAGTAACAGCGGAGTTATGGCCCTTGATTTAGTTCAGAATGCTATATTTTGCCTCAAGACGATAGGGCGTTCATTTTTCATCCTATCTTTACCAAACTTTACCACATTGTTAATATCAATGAAAGCTCGGACAATTCGAAAACCAGCCATATCGGACTAGTAACAGCGGAGTTATGGCCCTTGATTTAGTTAAAAATGCTATATTTTGCCTCGTTAAGACGATAGGGGCTTCATTGTTCATCCGATCTTTACCAAACTTTATCAGATTGTTAATATCAATAAAAGCTCGGAAAAGTTCGAAAACCATTTATATCTGACTAGTAACAGCGGAGTTATGGCCCTTCATTTAGTTCAAAATGCTATATTTTGCCTCGTTAAGACGATAGGGGCTTCATTTTTCATCCGATCTTTACCAAACTTTATCAGATTGTTAATGTCAATGAAAGTTCGGTCAAGTTCGAAAACCAACCAGATCGGACCAGTAACAGCGGAGTTGTGGCCCTTGATTTTGTTAAAAATGCTATAATTTGCCTTGTCATATGATAGGGCCTTCCTTTTATATTTTTTGATTTTTTTTGATATTTTTTTGATATTTTTTTTAAATTTTTTTAATTATTATTTTTTGATTATTTTTTTTGTATTTTTTGAAATTTTAGCTCTATGTTGGACCAGTTGGACCAGTAACAGAGGAGTTATGGCTCTTGATTTATCTGATCGTTACCAAACTTTACCAGATTCTTTAGTTATGGCCCTTGATTTAGTCAAAAAGCTGTTTTTTGCCCGAAACTTTCAAAAAACGTAAATGGCAGTCATTCACTTCATTGATGTTATAAGAGCCATGTTAGCCAGTAGAGCGTCCACAGGCCCTCTTGTTTTATAAAACTTTAACCTGCAACCTAACCAAGCTCAAACTGGTCATATAACTTAAAACGTATTTGAACGATGTTCATGAAACTTCACAAACATCTTCATCTTACCCTTAGGAAGGTTGTAACACATGTCCAATAACTCCTGACTTTCATTTTGACAGAGTTCACAGGAATGTTGCTCTTGATGTCTAATTGATCCGAGCAAAATATCGGGTCTGCTGGAAATTCAAGATGGCCGCCACGGGTAAAAATAGATTTTTAAAAAGCAAGTTTGTAGCGACTACTTCGTGAAAACTATAAGTGATATTGATATGGGACTTTTTCTAAAATGATCAGCATGACATGATGTTGGTTCTTGTTGAAAATCATTTTGATTCGACATTAAACATGGCTGCCAGTGGCCATCTTTTTTTACATAGAGTTATATAGTAAAAACTTGTAGCGACTACTCCTCTGAAACTACTGGACGGATTTTCATGAAAGTTCACAGGAATGTTGCTCTTGATGTCTAGTTGATCCTAGCACAATTTCGGGTCGGCCAGAAATTCAAGATGGCCACCACGGCTAAAAATATATTTTTAAAAAACAAGTTTGTAGCGACTACTTCTTGAAAACTATAAGTGATATTGATATGAGACTTTTTCTAAAATGATCAGCTTGACATGATGTTGGTCCTTGTCATAAATCATTTTAATTTGACATTAAACATGGCTGCCTGGCCATCTTTGTTTACATACAGTTATATAGTAAAAATTTGTAGGACTACTCCTCTGAAATTACTGGACTGATTTTCATGAAAGTTGAAAGGAATATTGCTCTTGATGTCTAGTTGATCCTAGCAAAATTTCAGGTCGACCGGAAATTTAAGATGGCCACCACGGCTATAAACAGATTTTTCAAAAACAAGATTGTAGCAACTACTTCTTGAAAACTATAAGTGATATCGATATGGGACTTTTTCTAAAATGATCAGCATGACATGATGTTGGTCCTTGTCGAAAATCATTTTAATTTGACATTAAACATGGCTGCCAGCGGCCATCTTTGTTTACATACATTTATATAGTAAAAACTTGTAGCGACTACTCCTCCGAAACTACTTAACGGATTTTTCATGAAACTTCACAGAAAATTTGCTCTTGATGTCTCGTTGGTCCTAGCAAAATTTCAGGTCGGCCGGAAATTCAAGATGGCAGCCACAGCTAAAAATTGATTTTTAAAAAACATGTTTGTAGAAACTACTTCTTGATAACTATAAGTGATATTGATATGGGACTTTTTCTAAAATGATCGGCATGACATGGTGTTGGTCCTTGTTGAAAATAATTTTGATTTTCATTAAACATGGCTGCCAGTGGCCATCTTTCTTTACATAGAGTTATATAGTAAAAACTTGTAGCGACTACTCCTCTGAAACTACTTGATGATGGATTTTCATGGAATTTCACAGGAATGTTGCTCTTGGTGTCTAGTTGATCCTAGCAAATTTTGGGTCGGCCGGAAATTCAAGATGGCTGACACGGGTAAAAATAGATTTAAAAAAAAACATGTTTTTAGCGACTAATTCTTGAAAACTACAGGTGATATTGATATGGGACTTTTCTAAAATGATCAACATGACATGCAGTTGGTCCTTGTCGAAAATCATTTTGATTTGACATTAAACATGGCTGCCTGGCCATCTTTGTTTACGTAGAGTTACATAGAAAAAACTTGTAGCGACTACTCCTCTGAAATTACTGGACGGATTTTCATGAAAGTTCAAAGGAATATTGCTCTTGATGTCTAGTTGATTCTAGCAAAATTTCAGGTCTACCGGAAATTTAAGTTGGCCGCCACGGCTAAAAACAGATTTTTCAAAAACAAGTTTGTAGCAACTACTTCTTGAAAACTATAAGTGATATGATATGGGACTTTTTCTAAAATTATCAGCATGACATGAGGTTGGTCGTTGTCGAAAAAATAATTTTGATTTACATTAAACATGGCTGCCAGTGGCCATCTTTGTTTACATAGAGTTATATAGTAAAAACTTGTAGCGACTACTCCTCTGAAACTACTTCATGGATTTTTCATGAAACTTCACAGGAATGTTGCTCTTGTTGTCTAGTTGGTCCTAGCAAAATTAAGGTCAGCCGGAAATTTTAGATGGCCGCCACGGCTATAAACAGATTTTTCAAAAACAAGTTTGTAGCAACTACTTCTTGAAAACTATAAGTGATATTGATATGGGGCTTTTTCTAAAATGATCATCATGACATGATGTTGGTCCTTGCCGAAAATTATTTTAATTTGACATTAAACATGGCTGCCAGCGGCCATCTTTGTTTACATAGAGTTATATAGTAAAAACTTGTAGCGACTACTCCTCTGAAACTACTTGACGACGGATTTTCATGGAATTTCACAGGATTGTTGCTCTTGATGTCTAGTTGATCCTAGCAAAATTTTGGGTCGGCCGGAAATTCAAGATGGCCGCCACGGATAAAAATAGATTTAAAAAAACGAGTGTAGCGACTACTTCTTGAAAACTATAATTGATATTGATATGGGACTTTTTCTAAAATGATCAGCATGACATGATGT